>JAQRGA010000052.1:0-37860 GCA_029237695.1 Conchocele bisecta | reverse complement strand
AATGTGTTGACATAAAAAGAACCTGTGAGCCTTCCAGCAGCTGTAAGTTTCCCTGCGTGACAGCAAGAAAATTTGGGTTAGATTCTTCCATTTTGAATGAACTTAGTTATATACTAATGTCTATGTACATGTAGTTCAGCTGTTGCTTAGTGTATGTTGCTCCGCTTATGGCCATATAACATTAATTTACTTAAAAGGTACACGGCCCACTCAGTAGGCAATAAACTTTTCTTTATAGGAATTAAATAAGTGTATTTAAATTGTCTCACTTTTCCACTGGTTCTAAATATTACGAGTGCCAGATATACATGCACAGATAAAATAATTTAGTAATATTTATTGTACTGATAGCGACTCGTGGTGGTATCGGGATATTTTCATACTCAAATGAGGAATGATATTTTTTATTATTTATTTATTCTAATTAAATGTCACCTGAAAAAAATAAAATTATTGTTTCGACAGATTATAAAGTTTGATCATTGCACATCAAAATATAACTACATAGAATAAATAGTAATGTTTGTTAACATTTTAGGAAGCACGGTTATCGCCCCTGATATCAGTGTGAACATTTATGTCTGATATAAGATGTATAATAATGCCAATCAAAACGTGGTGTAATGGTGAAAGAACGTTTATTTTGCCAGAAATGTCTCTGATATTATAAAGAATATGTTGTGCCAACTGAGTGGGCATGTACCTTTAATATCATCCCTGCACGTCACCAAACAATAATGCCAGATTAATCGTTTATTTTCATATATTTGAAGAAAAATCATTAATAGCGGTAACTGTTTTCTATTAATACTAATTTCAACAAATTTTATTAAAAAATAGTAAAATTCCACCACACGCCATTTTCCCCCCAAATTCGATGATTATTCTAGTAAATTAACTTCATATGGCATATTCTGAGATTTATGTTGAAAAATAATGCCAGATTAATCTTTTTTTCCTATAATCAGTATATACATAATTATATGTATTTCAAGGAAAATCGTAAATTATTGTTTTTAACACTAATTTTTCATGATATTCAGTAAATTAACTTTATATGGTTCGGCGATTGGTTGGAGCATGCAAAATTTAATGATGGGTTTCATCCTTAACGCAATGGAATTCCGATTTTCCTGGTTTGGCCCTCGGTTACAGTTTTGGCAGTTTTGGGTTTTCCTTATAAAGTTGTGACTTGAGAGTGTAATCCGGTTATACCCATTATAAAAGTTGTAATCCTATTACTTTTTAGGAGTGGGGCTAAGTGATTCTGGGGTGGTGAGGACCTTTCACCAGATCAGGTTATCCTAATTTACATTTATATAATGTAAATCATTTAAATCTCTGCTACCATAACCATGATACCGGTAACTTAGATTGACTTTAATGCATATCTTTCTTTGTCATCATCAATACATTCATTCTCTATCTGACCAATGTGACCCACTTACCCAATGTGTTTGTTTGACTTTGTTAAACAGACATAAGACACGAATGCCTGTGTCACATTTTATGGGTGGTGGGCACAGGCCGTCAGTATGTTGATAGGATGGTGTAATCAGAGCTACATATAAGTTTTGTATCTAAAGAGTATTTAACCCCAGATTTCAAATTCAGTGCATATTTTAAGTTAAAACAGTATATTACACCACCCTATCATCATGACGACTGCATGTGGCTGACAATAGTCAGATTATGGAGTACGGTACTGCAACAGTTATTGTTTTCACATTCAAACAGTTGATTTAAACCTGTACTATTTCTTTCAGGTATCACAAGCTGCTGTGGAATTGTCACTGGACTAAACTGGACGTGACAGAAACTGGTGCATGCTCTGGACATACTCTAGTGGAGCAAGCTGATTAGTTATTGTAAACAGTGTTTGGATTGAAGTTTTCATTCAAGACTCTTGTGCTAAAATTTGGATTAATTATACTCATTGTATCAGGGTATGTGATCATGTGGTTTTCAAAAGTTTCCAAACAACATTTTCAGACGTAACATAATTATTTAAACGGTAGATTTTCTTTAAAATCTTCCTTTTGATGATATATAGCTCAACAAATATGAAACATGTTTGATGTTGTTGTAAAAGGTCTTTACAAAATCTTATATTTAACTTTCACGAAGAATCAAGTTGACCGTTTATTTCTTACATGTACATACAATGTACACATGTTCTTGATTTGTTTTTACATTGACGGTAATCGTTTCTCATGAGATTTACCAAACTACATTGAGTGTACAATATAGGGCCAACAATTTTGCATTTGCTGCACTATGCTTCATCAAATTCTGTCATTCCGTTAGAAAGATATTAAAGGAAACCTGAAACCTATTGTAACCATATCTAAAAACATGACAACATGCCGTTGGGAAACCAGATGATCACACACCCTGTTGCATGTACATACAGTAATCTGATTGATATACAGTTCTAGTATGTCCAATATCTGATTTAAGGTTCTTTCTGCCTGTATAAACCAACATGTTCAGGTACTTATTATCTCTACAAGACTACAACCATAAGTCGGGATTTAGTCAAAACCTTTTATATTAAAGGTACATGCCCACTCAGTAGACAGAGCTCCAGATACTCCCTGATTTCAAAATCATTGCGGATTTTACTTTTACACATAGATTATTGATTCTCTTCATTACTAAATAGGGAACAAATGATAATAAAGCATATACAAAAATTAAACAGTCACTTATTTGAGTTGCAATGCAGCTCAACTAAGTGAATTTTCAACTTTATGACAGTATTTTCACTACTCAATTTGAAAATCAATGCGTATTTTCACATTGCTGTGCGTATATTGTACTCCCAATTTTGATAATCAATGCGTATTCAGCTAAAATAATTGTGTAACATACGCCAATACGCATCTTATCTGGAACTCTGAGTAGACACAAAATGCACTTTATATCAGAGACATCATCTGAGACATTTTCTGGTAAATAAAGATTCATTCACCATTACCCTACGTATTGATTGGAATTATTATACATTTTATATCAGACGTAAATTTCCACGCTGATGACAGGGGTGTTTCCTTAAAATGTCAACGGAAAATAATATTTATTCTCTGTATTTATTTTTTGATATGAAAAGATTATTCTTTATAATTTGTCAAAAATATAATGTTTTCAGGTGACACATTAAATTTACTAATAGTATAAATAATTAAAGAATATCATGCCTCATTTGCATATGAAGATAGCCTGATACCACCTCGCGTCACTATCAGTAAAATAAACATTACTAAATGATTATATCTGGACAGCGGGCACTCGTAATTTTTAGAACTGGTGTGACAGAATTATACACTTATTTATTTCATATAAAGATTTTGTTTGTGCCTACTGAGTGGGCATATACCTTTAAATTGCATACATATGTTTGTTTATCAACATCCCTGTGTTAATTCTATAGTTCACCCATATGGTCAAGTAACTTAAATTTGTCAATAAAATTATTTGTATAATTATGTTGGTTTAACATTTTTATACTCCCGTTTGAAAATACAGAACATATTATGTATTCACCTTGTACATGCTGGCGGGCGGGCACAGCTTGTCCATGCATAACTAGAGTTCTACTTGAAATATTGTAACCAAATTTGGTATACATTGTACATTACATGTTTATCATGGCACGATGAAGAAACCTATGCACTTTCAAAATATTCTGATGACGTATCTCCCCTTGGCGGCCATTTTTAATTTTCGCACCCTGTACCCTTGTCCACGCAAGAACTCGGGTTCTATGTGACGGATCATAACCAAATTCGGTATACATGTTTATCATGTGAAGGTGAAGAACGATATTGGTTTTCAGTGAGTTATCTCCCCTTGTTGGATGGCCTTGCCTCAATGGGCGTATATTGTGACCTTTGGCACTCCTGTTTAGCACCTAAAATCTTCTACAGCTATTGGTCAGATTCATTTTAAACTCCATATATGGTATTGTTCTTTATTGTCTATATTTCCATCTTCTCTTATTTCTGCTGCTTCTGTGTGATTTCCCATTGGGTATTAAAGTATGTCCCATTGGATTAATAATTCTGGGCCATTTCGAAAAAGTCCATTGAATCAGCGTGCAAACAGTAACTCTTGTAGTCTACTCCCGTACCTAACTCATGTAGTCTACTCCCGTACCATCGTCTGACCAGCCGATGTTGGAAACTATGTAGTGAACATTTTCACAAGATTAAATTTCCATCAGACGATTTGCCTGGTTTGGCCCTCAGGTACCTATCTTTGGCTCTTTTGTTACCTGGGAGTTGAATTGGGTTATTACCCATTATAAATGTGGTAAGATTAGTACGGATCCTACTGCTTTTTGACGGGGGCCAAGTGATTCTGGTGTGGCGAGGACCTGGCATCAAATCAGGATTATTCTTATTTCAGGGTTGAATAATTTTTTATTTTTTTTTATTGTAAATATTCAGTTCTGATTTTGGGACCCCCTCCCCCATTTGTACATGTACTTGGAGCACGTACATTTACTTGTACAGGTAATATATGGGATTTAATACTAAACCCATTGACCCGGCCTTAAATGACCGTAGCTGTTGATATGCCGTTAAATCCCAACAAACAAACGTGTGTGGGGAATGTGTAGTTATGTGATAGAACGGCTGCAAATCTATTTTTGCAATCTGTTATTCTCTTTATTTGCACACAAAGTTGCTGAGATTTTGTCACACAGAACTAGGGGAATGTGCAGCATTGAATCAGAATAAAATATTCTCTCAGTCGCAAACGTTTTTATCGTACACCGTACGCGACCGTACCGCACTCGGTCTCAAATCAATTCGTCGTTGCACACAGTAAACTTCCTCTCATATTATCATATATGTTTTCGTCGCCATATCCAAGAATGTCGTAAGCACTCGCTCGTGTTTGATACAATTGTATACAACATTTTGCGACGCGAATACTGGACGCGGACGTGATAGAAGACATTATTTGACGCGGTATCTAATATAAACAATGCCTTACAAACTTTCATTGTAGAAAAGCGTTTCCGGTGTTGCTAAAAATCGTATTGGATTCTCATAAATTATGCGCGTGACCTTTGTCTTAGACTTAAGACAAATCTTAACTGAGATTCGTCTTAGATTGGTCTAAGATTATACTTAAGACTAATTTAAGATAAATCTTAATTTTGATCTTTACTAAGACGGACTTAAGTCTAAGTTTAAGATAAATCTTAGATTCTTTATGAATACGGGCCCTGGATTGACATAAAATGCACACACGCCCCACTTCCGCCCTCCCCAATCACAAATCCCACTATATCCGCCCCTTCCCGCGTCCAACACAATTCTTACCAACCTTTTTCTACCTGTTAGCTTAACAGACTGTTAAATTGGTAAGGATTTAACAGTTTGTTAAGCTAACAGAGGTTTTGAGCGACCGGGCACGTATTCATAAAGCATCTAAGATTTATCTTAAACTTAGACTTAAGTCCGTCTTAGTAAAGATCAAAATTAAGATTTATCTTAAATTAGTCTTAAGTATAATCGTACATGTAGACCAATCTAAGACGAATCTCAGTTAAGATTTGTCTTAAGTCTAAGACAAAGGTCACGCGCATAATTTATGAGAATCCAATACGATTTTTAGCAACACCGGAAACGCTCTTCTACAATGAAAGTTTTTGGCTTTCTTGTATGTGAGAGTTGAGTCGGGCTATGCCCCATATATAAAAGTAAGATTAGCGCTAATCCTATTACTTTTAGGGGATGGGATAAATGATGCTGGTGTGGCGAGGGCCTGGCACCAGATCAGGTTGTTCTAATTTCAGGACTGAATATATATTTTGATTGTAAATATTGAGTTCTGAAGTTGGGATTTACCCCCCTTGGACAGGTGGATATGGGACTCGACCCCGTTGACCCGTCTGCGTGTAGACTCCCTGAGGCTTGTACCTCTATGTCAGAAAAGCGGACGTTAAACCCTATTCACTCACTCACTCACTCTACAATGAAAGTAAGTAAGGCATTGTTTATATTAGAGACACAATATTGTATACAATTGTATCAAACACGAGCGAGTGCTTACGACATTGTTGGATATGGCGCCGAAAACATATATGATAATATGAGAGGAAGTTTACTGTGTGCAGCGACGAATTGATTTGAGACCGAGTGCGGTACGGTGTGGCGTACGGTGTACGATAAAAACGTTTGAGAGAATATTTTATTCTCAATCAATGCTGCACATCCCCCCACACACGTTTGTTTGTTTACTTGTTTGTTGGGATTTAACGGCCTATCAACAGTTACGGTTATTTAAGGCCGGGTCAATGGGTTTAGTATTACATCCCATATATTACCTGTACAAGTACATGCTCCAAGTACATGTACAAATGGGGGTGGGGGGGGGGTCCCAAAATCAGAACTGAATATTTACAATAAAACAAATATATAATTATTCAACTCTGAAATCAGAATAATCCTGATTTGATGACAGGTCCTCGCCACACCAGAATCACTTGGACCCTCCCAAAAGCAGTAGGATCAGTAATAATCTTACTACTTTTATAATGGGTAATAACCCAATTCAACTCCTAGGTAACAAAAGAGCCAAATGTACCTGAGGGCCAAACCAGGCAAATCGTCTGATAGAAATTTAATCTTGTGAAAATGTTCACTACATAGTTTCCAACATCGGCTGGTCAGACGACGGTACGGCAGTAGACTACAAGAGTTACTGTTCGCACGCTGATTCAATGGACTTTTTCGAAATGGCCCAGAATTATTAATCAAATGGGACATACTTTAATACCCAATGGAAAATCACACAGAAGCAGCAGAAATAAGATGAGAAGATGGAAATATAGACAATAAAGAACAATACCATGTATGGAATTTAAAATAAATCTGACCAATAGCTGTAGACGATTTTAGGTGCTAAACAAGAGTGCCAAAGGTCACAATATACGCCCATTGAGGCAAGGCCAGCCAACAAGGGGAGATAACTCATTGAAAACCAATAGGGTTCTTCATCTTGGCGTGATAAACATGTATACCGAATTTGGTTATGATCCGTCACATAGAACCAGTTCTTGCGTGGACAAGGGTACAGTGTGCGAAAATTAAAAATGGCCATCAAGGGGAGATACGTCAGAATATTTTGAAAATGCATAGGTTTCTTTATCGTACCATGATAAACATGTAATGTATACCAAATTTGGTTACACTATTTCAAGTAGAACTATAGTTATGCATGGACAAGCTGTGCCCGCCCGCCCGCCGGACGCCCGCCAGCCTGTACAAGGTGAATACATAATATGTTCTGTATTTTCAAACGGGTGTATACAAATGTTAAGCCAACATAATTATACAAATAATTTTATTGACAAATTTAAGTTACTTGACAATATGGGTGAACTATATAATTAATACAGGGATGTTGATAAACAAACATATGTATGCAATTTAAAGGTATATGCCCACTCAGTAGGCACAAAAACATCTTTATATGAAGTAAATAAGTGTATAATTCTGTCACTATTCCACCAGTTCTAAAGATTACGAGTGCCCGCTGTACAGATATAATCACTTAGTAATGTTTATTGTACTGATAGTGACGCGCGTTGGTATCAGGCTATTTTCATTTGCAAATGAGGCATGATATTCTTTAATTATTTATACTATTAGTAAATTAAATGCGTCACCTGAAAAAAATATATTTTTGACAAATTATAAAGAATAATCTTTGCATATCAACAAATAAATACAGAGAATAAATATTATTGTCCGTTGACATTTTAAGGAAACACGGTTATCACCCCTGACATCAGCGTGGAAATTTACGTCTGATATAAAATGTATAATAATTCCAATCAATACGTAGGGTAATGGTGAATGAATGTTTATTTTGCCAGAAAATGTCTCAGATGATGTCTCTGATATAAAGTGCATTTTGTGTCTACTCAGAGTTCCAGATAAGATGCGTATTGGCGTATTTTACTCAATTATTTTAGCTGAATACGCATTGATTATCAAAATTGGGAGTACAAAATACGCACAGCAATGTGAAAATACGCATTGATTTTCAAATTGAGTAGAGAAAATACTGTCATAAAGTTGAAAATTCACTTAGTTGAGCTGCATTGTAAGCAGCTCAAATAAGTGACTGTTTAATTTGTTAATATGTTTTTTAGCTCACCTGAGCGAAGCTCATGTGAGCTATTGTTACCGCAATGTGTCCGTCGTCGTCCGTCGTCCGTGAACATTTTCAAACGTCTTCTCCTCGGTAACCATTGGGTCTATAGTCACCAAACTTCATGGTCATAGTCCTTAGGTAGGGGGATTAGAAAATTGTTAAAATGACGTCATTACGTAATCCAAGATGGCCGTCGTCTAAAAATAGCACAAATTCTTAAAAAATATTCTTCTCAAGAACCGCCAACCGGATTTCGACAAAACTTGGTATGAATGATCGATGTTCATTGCTCTTTCAAAGTTGTTAACATGGTGACCCCGGGGTCAAAATTGGGCGTGGCCCGTGGGGTCAAATTGGGGTCAAATTTTTGACTGAATATGGTCATGTCATATATCAAATTAAAGGTATCAATGAGGCGATCACTCTGGGACATTTTTTGTCGAAATCGGATTATTATGTCATCCAAGATGGCCGCCGAAAGGTCAAAAGGTCATTCTTTTATTAGAGATTTCAAAATTCTTCTTCACATGAACCGCTTGGCCCATGGTAGCGAAACTTAAAAGTTATGGTCCATGGGTGAAGTCTTTTCAGATTTGTTAAAATGGAGGTCATCGCTAATCCAAGATGGCCGCCGTCTAAAAATAGCATAAATTCTTAAAAAATCTTCTTCTCATGAACCGCTAGCCGGATTTCGACGAAACTTGGTAGGAATGATCGATGTTCATTGCTCTTTCAAAGTTGTTAAAATGGTGACCCCGCGGTCAAAAATGGGCGTGGCCCGTGGGGTCAAATTGGGGTCAAATTTATTTTTGACCGAATATGGTCATGTTATATATCAAATCGAAGGTATCAATGAGGCGATCACTCTGGTACATTTTTTGTCGAAATCGGATTGTTATGTCATCCAAGATGGCCGCCGAAATGTCAAAAGGTCGTTCTTTTATTAGAGATTTCAAAATTCTTCTTCACATGAACCGCTTGGCCCATGGTAGCCAAACTTAAAAGTTATGGTCCATGGGTGAAGCCTTTTCAAGTTTCAAGTTTTTATTACTCATGGCCCATATGGGCATCTGAGTGGAACATGAACAAATAACATATATACATGTACATGGCATAATATGAGAACTCAAGAATGTGTAAAAGGCATTTTACAATTATTAGTGTATCAAGGAAGATGATGTAACATTGAAATTGTGTTGTGTTCTTATTGAAGCATTCCCCGGCAAATGCACTAAATAGCATACTGCACCTGCCAGAGGATGCCTCAATTAAATTTGGTTACGACAATTTTCATAAATAATGACATTTTTACTAAAGTATTTTTATCTGTGGAGTTCATAAAAGAATTATATTTGAAGGTGTTGGGAGACCTAAACAGTTCTTCAGGAATATATCTACGCCTTTCTTCAGTAAAATAATCGCACTTAAAAAGATAAGATAATGAAATTCATCGCCAATTTCGCCACTATTGCATATATTACATATACGGTCGTTTCTCTGAATTCCAAAAAACCGACCTGCTCGATAGGCATTTTGTGACTAGAGCATCTGAATTTACTCATAAATGAAGCTAACGAAGGTGGGAGCAATGTCAAGTATTTCTCAAACTCAAAGTCTGATTTATATATTCTATAGTTTAGGCATTTTGTAGAATTAAAAATATTGGCCTGCCATTTTTGCAAATATTGGTCATGAAGAACAGTCTTGATCCTGTGTTTAAAAACTAGAGATGGTCGACACTCTGTAATAGCCAATGCTCAGACATCCCTAGCTCATCAAGTGTATCATGTACAAACTTAATCCACGGTGAATGGAAAACATTTTTAAGATGCAATGAATATAATAATTTGTACATGATACAACAGATTTTTTCCTGTTTACCAGAAATAATTCGGCACCAGAAATTTAAAATTCTACTTTTTACTTTCAGAGAAATAGGAGTCATTCCCAGCTCACCACAAACCATATCAGTGGAAGTTGTTTGTTTAACATCAAGCAGCATTTTGCAGAATTTTAACTGAAACTGACTTATTACATCGAGAGATTCGCATCCCCATACTTCAGATCCATACAACAAAATTGGAACTATCATTGTGTCAAAAAGATGTAACTGTAGGTCAGCAGGTAAACATAACATCCTGGCTTTCTAACAACGCTAAACATTGCCTTTCTTGCCTGATAACTAAATGTTTTTTAGTCTTAGCAAATTTACCATTGAAATTAAACTAATACCAAGATAACTGAAATCATCAACAACATCTAATTTGTCGCCATTAAGGAAAAACTCTGGCTTATTTCTAAGTTTACCCTTGGAAAAAATAACAACTTTAGTTTTAGCTGTATTTACTTGAAGCTGCCAAACATTACAATAGTTATGCATTGCATCTAAAGATTTTTGCAATTCTTCTTTAGACTCAGCAAAAATAACAGTGTCATCCGCATATAAAAGTACATACAATTTGAAATACACTTCCACTTCTTCATTATCCAAGTGGGCATGTACCTCTTTAGTAATCATTCAGTCCCTCGTAAGCACTTGACATGAATTGAGTTAAATCATTTAGAAATAAAGAAAATAATATAAGCGACAAGTTCTCGCCCTGACGACACCAACTGAACTTTTAAAAAAAGTCTGATAATTGTTGGCCTGCTTTAACACAGGATTTAGCTTTTTCATACATATTATAAATAACACGGAAGAAGTTACCATTTACATGATTTTGAAGAAGTTTTCTCAAAGCGCAGTTCTATTTACGGAATCAAAAGCCTTTCGATAATCAATAAAAGCACAGAATAAACGTTTGTTTTTAGATAAGTACAAATCAATTAACATTTTCATTGTAAAAATGTGATCAGTGGTTCCATACTGTTTACGAAAACCAGCTTGTTCCTCATCTAGCAAACCAGATTCCTCCAAAAAGCAATTTAGTCTTTCGTTCAAAATACTTGTGAAAAGCTTACCAAAACAACTGAGAATAGTGATACCTCTATAGTTATCCGGACTTTGAATGTCACCCTTATTTTTATATAATGGAAGTATTACCCACTACACCATACTTCAGTTACTATCCCCTTTTCAAGAATAAGATTAAAAAGCTTAGTGTAAGCAGGTAACATTGCATCTTTTGAATATTTGATATATTCATTTAGTATGTTATCCTCTACAGAGCAAGCCTTTCTACTTTTCAGTCTAGAAATTGCTTTGAGTATGTCAACTGACGTAATAGGTTTGTTCAAATCTGAGTTATAATCAGGCAAACGTGAAAGATCAACTGGCTCAAAAGCATCCTCTGCATTTTGCTTCTCATTCAGTTTACTGAAATGCTCATAAAAACCTCAGCAATATTTTGTTTACAACCTGTTTACCTTCTGCAAAAGAAAATTTATTTAACATGGACAGTATGCTTTAGAGTCAGAGTTCTTCAGTTTCCTCAACCTGTCAGCAATTGCATCATGATACAACCTGAATTGTTTATTGATTTCTCTTTTATACGTTTTGCTACTTTGCTTCAAATTGTCAAAGTTTAACCGAGAATTTACCGCCCTATATCTGCGCTTAGCTGTAAAATACTCACCCCGTCTATTTTTACAGTCTTGATTGAACCATGGTTTTGCATTTTTACGTGGTTGCGATTTGTCATTCTTACCATAATCATGGGCAGACGAAACAAAGTTGCATTTCCTTGCAGATTCAATAAGTACCTGTGACACCTCGCTAGTGATTGCATTAATCTTTTCATCAATATCAGTACCTGTGTATGTAACTAACCTATCAATATCATCACACAAATCAGAAATGTTTGACAGAGCAATAGCACGTTGAAATTCATCTGCTAATTCTGGAATCCATTTAACATGTATACTGGTACTTTCTGTAGATTTCGTATTGCAAGCGATAGGTGTGGTGGGCAAATCATGTGGACCTACTACAAAAGAAAACTCACAGGAAATTGCGGAATGTACATCAGACAGCAATGGATCAAACTCCAGTACCTCAAAATTGTGTAATGAATGGAAACATATTGGTGATAAAATAACATAATCTATGATCGCCTGTCCAGTAGATGTAGGTTTACCAATAAAAGCATCCGCACCACACCTACCATTTGCAACATGAACATCCAGTGATTTGCAAAGATCCATGAGCCTGTAACCATAATTGTTAGATATTTTCTCTACCCGCACAATGTCTCTCTATTGGAAAACCTAGTTCAAGCAAAGCATTTCTGTTAAGTATAAGTCCTGCTGCATAGTCAATATTGTCATCACTGATACCCTCTTCAATGTTTATGAAGTCTGATAATCTACCACTTCTGGCATTAAAGTCACCAAGTAAGCATATGTAACTACCATCTGATGAATATTTAACAATGTCTCTCTCTAGTTTATCAAAAATATCAACAGAACTGTAAGGCGAACCCTCCGGAGGAATGTAAACTACCCCATAAATACATTTAACCTGGCAGTATTTATCACTTAGCTTGAACCAAAGACAATTTTCACAAGAATCATCAAGTATTTAATAAATTTCCACAAGTCATTTTTAACTAGAATACCTACACCACCAGATTTCCGCCCTGCATCTCTGTTGACACCAATAAACTTAAAGTTTTGCAAATGAACATTATCAAAGTTATCTAACTTTGTCTCTGATAAGCATATGATATCATATGGTTCAATAAACTGTTCAAAGTCTGGTGATTTAAGTTTTGGTAACAAACTGCAAACATTTAACGAAATAACTTTCAACGCATTTACACTGGCAGGACGATGATAATTGTGATCGTTTATCACATGACTAGAATATGAATATCATCATCTGGCTCATCCTCCTCTTCCTTGATGAATGTTTTCAGTCCCAGGGCTTCAAGATCGACGTCAACTCCGAGAAGAAACAAATCATCGGGGTTCGATACAACGTGATGCTTTCCATCCTTATCGCAATGAATGTTGCCATCAAGAGCGTGGACCCGAGTAGTGCCTGGCGTTTCTCGAACAATTTTCTTCAGCCGCATACGCAGAGGGGTAAGGTCATCCGTTATGAATACGTTGTCCTTCTTATACTTCTCAATGTCCTTGAGGTTCTTCTTATATTTGAAGATATGTTTTGACCTTTTCACGGGAGACGAACCGTACAATCGACTGTTTGTCACTATCTTTTTTCCCGACTGGATGGCAGACGCTAATATCTGCAGCACGGATGACACAAGGGGGATTGTCAACATCTTCATGAAGGAATATATCGTTCAGGACTTCCACGACGGTTTCAGTCATCTTTGTTGGTTCAACCTGGAGATTGTGAATGCGAATGTTCTCCCTTCGTGTGTACTGTTCCAGCCTATCGACATCGTACTTCACCACCCTTATGCTTGCTTTCGCCTTTTCAAAGTCTGGTTTTGTTACACAGTTTTGAATTGCATCTTCCAACGTTTTGAAATTTGCCTTTAAAACTTCAGCAACAGCAGTAGCTATGAGAGGAATATCATCCTTCGAGATAACATCCTTGTTCCCCTTTGTTGGTGGCATTGTAAATGTTAACACAACTCGAACTGGGTGTGTCCGAGTACTGGTTACAATTGGTTCGCATTGATGTCCCTGGGCGCCGCCATTTTGTTTCCGGCTGCCTGCCGATGATGCGCACAAAATCTAATGGGGACCGGATGGGTGGGGAATGGTGACCAAACTTCAGCTGACGATTTCAATACAAAACAATCGAATTTCCTGTTTTGTCCGGGTTCCTTGTTGTAAGTGTCTAATAAGGAATACTTCTGCGAGATGTTCTTCTTGAAATACACTTAGAAAGGTTATAAAACATTGAAATTTGTGGAGCACATTTTGGATGTTTTTGTAGTTGTTGTTGTGAATCCTGAACGTCGATTTTTTTCTTAGTTCAGATTTGTGAAAATGGAGGTCATCGCTAATCCAAGATGGCCTCCGTCTAAAAATATCATAAATTCTTAAATCTTCTTCTCATGAACCGCTAGCCGGATTTCGACGAAACTTGGTAGGAATGATCGATGTACATTGCTCTTTCAAAGTTGTTAAAATGGTGACCCCGGGGTCATAAATGGGCATGGCCCGTGGTGTCAAATTGGGGTCAAATGTTATTTTTGACCGAATATGGTCATGTTATATATCAAATCGAAGGTATCAGTGAGGCGATCACTCTGGGACATTTTTTGTCGAAATCGGATTGTTATGTCATCCAAAATGGCCGCCGAAATGTCAAAAGGTCGTTCTTTTATTAGAGATTTCAAAATTCTTCTTCACATGAACCGCTTGGCCCATGGTAACCAAACATAAAAGTTATGGTCCATGGGTGAAGCCTTTTCAGATTTGTTAAAATGGAGGTCATCGCTAATCCAAGATGGCCTCCGTCTAAAAATAGCATAAATTCTTAAAAAATCTTCTTCTCATGAACCGCTAGCATTATTTCGACGAAACTTGGTAGGAATGATCGATGTACAATGCTCTTTCAAAGTTGTTAAAATGGTGACCCCGGGGTCAAAAATGGGCGTGGCCCGTGGGGTCAAATTTTATTTTTGACCGAATATGGTCATGTTATATATCAAATCGAAGGTATCAATCAGGCGATCACTCTGGTACACTTTTCGTCGAAATCGGATTGTTATGTAATCAAAGATGGCCGCCGAAATGTCAAAAGGTCGTTCTTTTATTAGAGATTTCAAAAATTTTCTTCACATGAACCGCTTGGCCCATGGTAGCCAAACTTAAAAGTTATGGTCCATGGGTGAACCCTTTTCAGATTTGTTAAAATGGAGGTCATCACTAATCCAAGATGGCCGCCATCTAAAAATAGCATAAATTCTTAAAAAATCTTGTTCTCATGAACCGCTTGCCGGATTTCGACTAAACTTGGTAGGAATGATCGATTTACAATGCTCTTTCAAAGTTGTGAAAATGGTGATCCCGGGGTCAAAAATGGGCGTGGCCCGTGGGTTCAAATTGGGGTCAAACTTTATTTTTGACCAAATATGCTCATGCCATATATCAAATTGAAGGTATCGATGAGGCGATTGCTCTGGTGCAATATTTGTCGCAATCGGATGATTATGTCATCCATGATGGCCACCAAAAGGTCCATTTATTCAAGATTGTGAACGTCTTTTTCTCAGGAACCACATGGCCGATGCTGGCCAAACTTCATAGGAAGTTAAGATCCTTGGGTGAAGCATTTTCAGATTTGGTAAAATGACAGTCATCGCTTAATCCAAGATGACCGCCATCTAAAATAGCACAATTTTTTTTAAAACACATGAACTCAATGTCACATTCTCCTCTGGTGTTCATGGAGTCGAGCGAATTAGGGCCATCATGGCCCTCTTGTTTATCATTTGTTCCCTATTTAGTAATGAAGAGCATCAATCTATTTGTAAAAGTAAAATACGCAATGATTTTGAAATCAGGGGGTATAGTACGCTTTAGACACAAAGCTTATCTGGAGCTCTGTCTACTGAGTGGGCATGTACCTTTAATATCACAGACTGAACTCCTTCGCAGTACGTGCTTGTGGAGGACACATATACTAAGAATTAATTTGTTGGAAAGTACATTGTAGTCTTAAGAATTGGCACCAGGAGGGATGCCGAACTTTGCGGAATACATGTAGATGTATTGCGGCTTGTCAGTAGTGAGACAGCAACTATTCAAATGGTCAGCTACATACAAGTTTCACTTGCTCAATAATTTCCCGACCATATATCTCACAGGATATATTTCTTTGTCATATGTTACTGTACACTAGTTCTGAAATATATATGCATTACCATAGTAACCATGGTAACCAATATTAGTATTTGTTGAAAAGGTGTTTACTTTTTGAAAATCAATGCAATACACCCGAGTACTGTTACCATCTTGCAATACACTTAACATGTGAACGTTTCATAATACTGGTTGTCAATGCAACCATTTTAATATTTCACACAAAAAATCATATATACTCCATTTAAAATCAATATATTCGTCGAATCAGTATACATTATCAAAGCTGCAAAAACAATATTTATCTTGACAAACATGATTGTTCAAAGTAATTTCACCTTGACCTTGTGCATGAAGGCCACATGGGTGTGGTACATGTATGGAATGAATATATGGATGATGATAAGGAAGTATATGAAGTTTGAAGTCAATCTGACTTAAGGTTGCAGAAAACTTTAAGGCAAATCGTACGGATGCAAATGTCTAAGTAATTTGACCTTGACCTTGGAAATGATGGCCGCATGAGTGTGGTATGGAATGAAAATATGGTTGATGATAAGGAAGTATATGAATATGGACGGACGGAATTACGAAAACTATATACCCCTCGACATAGTTTGTATGCCGGGGGAGGGGGAGTATATCTATAGTTTTGTATACACAGTTTAAACTTTATATATTTTACAACAATTACAACCAAGAGCGAACAGTTGTGCATGGAACACGACAGGTGACATATGTCATCAGTCCCTTTTTTCCTGTCACAGTCGTAGCTCAGGAACTAGACTGGTGACATATGTCATCAGTCCATTTTCTCCTGACACAGTCTCCTAAATTTAAAATTTATATCACTAGCCAGGTTTTTTGAAAATAAATCCAGGCTATTGGATTGGCGAAAGCCGGGCGGTAGGCGGGCGGGGGCGGGCGGGCGGGCGGGCGGCGTCCACAATCGATGTTAAGTTTTCGTGTTTGAGTCCATTTCTTTGTTACTGTACCACCTAGGACCACCAAACTTTCACAGCTTCATAATCAAGGGGTGCCCACCACATATCACTATCCAACATGTTACTTTTTTTTTAACTTCACCCATTTTTTCCGCGTAGTCGACTTAGCCATTTTCAATGTTAAGTTTTCGCGTTTACAATGTTAAGTTTTCGTGTTTAAGTCCATTTCTTTCGTACTGTACCACCTAGGACCACCAAACTTTCACAGCTTCATAATCAAGGGGTGGGGTACCCCCACCATATCAACTATCCAACATGTTACTTTTTTTTTTCTTTTTTAACTTCACCCATTTTTTCCGCGCAGTCGACTTAGCCATTTTCAATGTTAAGTTTTCGCGTTTACAATGTTAAGTTTTGGTGTTTAAGTCCATTTCTTTGGTACTGTACCACCTAGGACCCCACCAACCAAACTTTCACAGCTTCATAACCAAGGGGTTGGTGCCAACCACATACAACTATCCAACATGTGACCATTTTTTTACCTTCACCTATTATTTCTACGTAATTGACTTAGCCATTTTCAACGTTAACTTTTTAACGTACGTCTGGTTAGAGTTTTTTGGTTAAAACTTTTCGTTATACTATATCTCTGCAACTGCTTCGCCCATTACCTTGAAACCTTTAAACTTCACATGGGTGTTTATCATCATCCATATTTTCATTCTAACCCCCAACCGTGCGGCCCCTGTGCCCAATGTCAAGGTCAAATTACTTTGAATTTTTTTGTTAAAGTTTTTTCGTGTACTATATCTCTGCAACTGCTTCACCCAATACCTTGATACTTCACATGGGTGTTTATCATCATTGTCGCACCTGCTTGCGGAAAGCGCGATCCTGTGCCCAATGTCACGGTCAAATTACTTTGAATTTTTTTGTTAAAGTTTTTTCGTGTACTATGTCTCTGCAACTGCTTCACCCAATACCTTGATACTTCACATGGGTGCTTATCATCATTGTCGCACCTGCTTGCGGAAAGCGCGATCCTGTGCCCACTGTCAAGGTCAAATTACTTTGAATTTTTTTGTTAAAGTTTTTTCGTGTACTATATCTCTGCACTGCTTCACCCAATACCTTGATACTTCACATGGGTGTTTATCATCATTGTTGCACCTGCTTGCGGAAAGCGCGATCCTGTGCCCAATGTCAAGGTCAAATTACTTTGATTTTTTTTGTTAAAGTTTTTTCGTGTACTATATCTCTGCAACTGCTTCACCCAATACCTTGATACTTCACATGGGTGTTTATCATCATTGTCGCACCTGCTTGCGGAAGCGCGATCCTGTGCCCTATGTCAAGTTCAAATTACTTTGAATTTTTTTTGTTAAAGTTTTTTCGTGTACTATATCTCTGCAACTGCTTCACCCAATACCTTGATACTTCACATGGGTGTTTATCATCATTGTCACACCTGCTTGCGGAAAGCGCGATATCGTCAGCATTTTGGCATACGTCCGTCCGTTCGTCCGTGTGTCCGGTTAAAGATTTTTGGTTAAAGTTTTTCCATCTACTATATCTATTTTTTTAGTGTCCATGCCTCGCCCCAAGGCGCGACATGCAGGCCACGGCCATCTAGTCTACAAAAAGTGGGTATAATTATGTTATCCAAGTGTCTATGCTTGGAAAAAACCTGGCCTTCGTGGCTTTGCCTCGTTTCTTGTTTTCCAATTCAAATAGGAATCCTCAGCGATTTGTAACCTGGAGGATATAACAAAAACGTTCTACTTTCACTTTCATTTCAGCTACACATTCAATTTTAATTTATTGAGTAAATGATGCCGAAATATTTATTTAAATTAATATCTAATTATTTAAATATACTTTTTGTAATTCATAATACAAATAATCTAGAGATAATTATTATGTAAGCTTTAATCTGATTTGTCATTCAAGAAAAACGTCACAGGGAAATCCAGCACCCTACTATATCATTGCGCAAAATATCAACATACATAACAAAGAACTTATATTAATACATAACAGTTAATAGTTTATAAAGTATACAAAAACTTTTGCAATAACACACATATAGCACAAAAAAGCAATCCACACATGTATTACGCTGAAACGGTAAGATAGCTCGCTGTTTTACTGTTGTTGAACTACTTTTTTATGGCGTAGTACCGCGTGTTTTTCTAAAGTTAAACACGCAAACAGTGACACTACGACCGCCACTTAACTCATTAGCATATCTGCAATGACTGAGAATTTTCATATAGTTACTAAATACGAGCTACTAGCTCGGATAATAAAAGGTTTTGACTAAATCCTGACTTATGGTTGCAGAGATAATAAGTACCTGAACATGTTGGTTTATACAGGCAGAAGGAACCTTAAATCAGATAATTGGACATACTAGAACTGTATATCCATCAGCATACTGTACGTACATGCAACAGGGTGTGTGATCATCTGGTTTCCAAACGGCATGTTGTCATGTTTTTAGATATGGTTACGATAGGTTTCCTTTAATATCTTTCTAACGGAATGATAAAATTTGATGAAACATAGTGCAGCAAATGCAAAACTGTTGGCCCTATATTGTACACTCAATGTAGTTTGGTTTAATCTCATGAGAAACGATTACCGTCAATGTAAATAAAAAGCAAGAACATGTGTATATACATGTAAGAAATAAACGGTCAACTTGATTCTTCGTGAAAGTTAATTACTGTATTAATTACTCAATCTGGATACTGTTGGCTGGGATACTCCGAAGTGATCAGCGCTGCACAGTTGCATGCGTCCTGTCGCAAGGTACCTTAACGTGATCAAAGTGTTTGTCATTGGACTTATGGCTTTGTTGCGATCCGTAGCCGGGGCTACATCATCCTTTATTAGGTTGCATACATATGTTATGCCTTCACGATTTAAACGAAACCGTTGCACAAGTTCAAAGTCATTGTATTCGCCAAAGCAATCTCGTCTACCTTTGAATATCCTTGGCCTTCTCATATATGGCCTTCTTGCCACAATAACTGACGGTGAAATATTAGACACTGTATCCGACACTGAGTATATACATTGTCCAAGACGGGGAATATCAGCTGTATGTGTGGCCGTGACTGGAGAAATGGGGCTTATGGCATTTGTGACAATTGTAGCGCCTGATCAAATAGCACATCATGTATCCTGATAATGGGGCTTATGTGTTTTACGATCAGTGAACATCCAGACCAGCATGTGCATCTGCACAGTCTGATCAGGATCTGCACTGTTCGTCATTCCAGCAATACGGCAATGGGTTATGGGTTCTGCGACCAGTAAATATCTAGATTAGCAGATCAGCATGTGCATCCGCACAGTCGATCAGGATCTGCACTGATCATAATTCCATCAATGTAGCAATGGCTTATGGATTCTGCGACCACTGAATATCCAGATCAGCAGATCAGCATGTGTATGCGCGCAGTCTGATAAGGATCTACACTGTTAACCATTACATCAATGAAACATCCGCCATGCTTCTGACAAGCAATATAGATCGTTATCAGGCTGCATGATTGTGGTCTTTGATCAGAAGCTACACTGACCATAAATCCCATAAATCCAGTCACAGCCACATATGTGTCCACGTATGAAAGGTTGCAAAGCCGATTCAAACCCTTACATATGAGCTAACATAATGTCACAGCTTCGATCGAAGATCTTCCATACCCGGTAGCCACCCTACTCCATATATCCACAGGCTTTAATTTACATTTCCCGCGGTATGTTGCGTCTGCCAATCATACTTGGAAATAACTCCATTAGCCTGAAAAGATGGTTACCGGTCTCTAGCGATATTTCAAGACATTAAAACTACATTAGGCCATGCCATATCTGTTCTATGTTAAGCGTCCACCATGTTAACCAAAACCTACCTACGTATCATATAAAAGCAGACAAGGCCTTGAAAGAAAGGAAGGTACATTTATGTTAAAAACTTCCTCAACCCTGAGGAATTTTTTAGCATAAATTTACATTTCAGCCAGAAAACTTTAGAAAAAAGAAGAAAATACTCTTATTAAACTTATTAAGTGGACATTCATGAACGGATTTAATACTTGAACAAGTCCGCCAATCAGTTTTCATATTACTTCACCAGTAAATAGTGTAAACTAGCATACACATTGTGTTTGCTTTTTCACAGAACCACTTTCAAAACCGACCCGGATGCTTAACAGAGAAAGAACTTGCTATGGCCTTATCACATATTTGATACATTTTCGAGGTTTGTTTATGTATTAGCACAGCACATGGGCAATGTACGGACATGAGGATGTGATAACACAGTTAGATCACGTTCATTCGCATCTACGATCGATAATCCACTCGCTAAAGCTCGCGGAGTATCTTCTCGTACATGAGGACGAACCGTGGTCAGATTGTGGCAAAATCACTGTTTAATTAGGTAAACGGTTTTGTATTGGCCAAATACGTACACACAATGTCTTATCAGGCATTTGAATCTGATAAGAATTATCGGGTTACAACTAATTGAAAACTGACGTTGCATTGGTCGAACGACGTCACATGACATTACAGAATGAGACCAGTGTAATACCGCAAAGTAAACAAGTCCGCGTTCGTTACACCGAAAGCGATTTTATATCTGACCATCGGCTAGCATAAAACGTTACCTGATAAATAGAATGCCAGGCTAGTGTATTTTGATATCAAGTTTATCAGGCTCGGCTTGGAAACGGTAGGAATTCCTCGCCTAGCTTTGCCTAGACTCTAGACTCTTAGTCCGGTATTCTCTATATGTGGCCGTGCTGGAGAAATGTGGCTTATTGGTTTTGTGGCCAGTGTAGTTCCAGATCAGCCTGTGCATCCGCACAGTCTGATCAGGATCTGCACTGTTCGCCATTCCATCAATGAAACACGCGTCAAATATAGATCGATATCAGGCTAGATTAGTGTGCTATTTGATCAGGAGGTGCATTGGTCACAATTACCATAAGCCCCATTTCTCCAGTCACAGCTACATATGTAGTCGCAATCTGACTCACCCAATGGCAAACATAAAAGTAATACTTACCCAAAGAGCGAAAGCGGCAACTGGTGCACTCTTGTCCATTTCGGCAAAATTGATACCATTCAAGAGCGGTTTGGCTACTTGTATCAGTTTTGGGTCTATGGAGTTGATGTCGAATGCCTTGATCAAGTTCTTCAGTCCGTGCGCTTTACACCTATGGAGTTCCCCTCTGAAGTCTTCCCAGGACTGTAGCGAAAATGTGGCTGTGACTGGAGAAATTAGGATTATGGGAGTTGTGGCCAGCGAATATAAATTTAAAAGCATTGTACATGGGTCTTCATATGAACTTCTTATGATTTGCATATGCAATTCATATGATTTGCATATGCAATTCATATCATTTGCATATGGAATGCATATGAAGATTTTGCATATGAATTGCATATTGGCTCACTTGCATATGAAATTCATATGAAAAACATATAAAATTCATATGCCTCACATGTTGTAGTGTATGTGATTATGCAAAGTGACCGCAGTGTACCATGTGATTTCCATATGTCGATTTCAGGTTATTTGCATAGATAATGAAATTGCTATTTATCCTCGTAATAAATTGTTTGGCCATGTTATGTAATTTGTGAATAAATAACATGTTTACCAGGGGGCCGTTTCCCTAAACTTCATACGACTAAAATGTTTGAAAGTGCAAAATTATGATAGTCTCTAAATTTCTGGAATTGTGTACAGGTAATATTGTTGTTATAAGCATAGCCTTGGGGGAAATTGGGACTATGCTCTGTATCAACTTTGAATTGTGAATTATGAAGGGAAAACGTGAAATCAGCATAGAAAATAGTTAATTGCATTTGTAATCTGCAATTCTTTATTTTCCTTATTTTTCTTATTTCTTCATACAATAATTATTGGTATATTCCCTTATATAACGCTAAGTTTTAGAATATTTAATATTTTAATAAGCGAAAACATGTGGACAACAGTGAATACATGTAATCATGGCTGATCAGGGTCTGCACAATTCAGTTCAATCCACACACTATGTCACTGTGCAGTCAGTATAATGTCATTGTTTCAGTGAACGGTGCCGGATACCATATCATAATTATATTCAGATGTGTAGTAGGTGTGATGCTGCGTCGGCATACTCCAGTGTCGTCAGCTCACCCGTCTGTAGACGCATCTTCAACTGGCCAAGTCGCTGATCAATGAGACGGTATCGTCTCCGTTTCAGAGGGCGGGCACCACCTGCCTGGAACTGCAGAATCTTGATGCACGATGCTGCTTCAATTTGTTTCAATATCTCGATTATAGCAAAAACTTTAGCGCAAACAAATTAAACATCAGAGAAATGTAATTGCCTGTTAATATACTAACTCAATAAACACTACAAACTTTTAAAGTTCTAAGAAAAATAATCATTATACATGTACATACTTTTATTATAATTACTCAATTATCAGATTCATCAGGTGATGATACATACCAATTAGGCACCTAATTAAACAAGATCAATGTCATATTGAAAGGAGGGATTAATTCATCACAAACTTATAAACATCGTATATCTTAAATTTTCCGGTAATCTATCATCAGCGCAAACTTGATACAGACTATAGCACCGTAGTCTCGCCTAACTGACCAATACTTTGGAAATGAAAAGTGGGAGAACCTGAACAACTGGACACTCAAAAGTGGGAGAATCAGGAATAAACCATATTAACAATGTTTCCTTGTAAACAATTATTGGATTTACATTTATTAAGCATAGGCTGCATATGCAGTCTATGCTCAATGAATGTAAATCCATCAATTGGAATTTCCAGACGATCCTAAATTTGCACTTACGAACATTTTAGTCGTACGAAGTTTAGTGAAACTGGCCCTTGCTCATTGCGTTTTTAAATCGTTTCAGTATATATTACGTTACGTGTATACATATATCATTATAGTATAGTAGATACAGTCAACCATAAGCATCGGTTCCATTTTGCGAAAGCTTCGGGGTAAGTATATTCCAAGTGTTGTGTACATTGTCTCAATGAGAATAGCCTGGAGTGCCGTACCCCTAGACAAGTATTCCACCTTGGAAAATGCGAAACGCTGCAGAGGAAATGTAAATAGAGAATAGTAGGTTAGTGTCGTGAATGGGAAAACATATCTGGCAATGCTTAGGAAAAGGGATGGGCGAGGCTCTCCCGTTTCCGAGCCGCGCCAGATATTTTTCCCATTCAGGGCACTAACATACTATTCTATTTATCCCGTCAACACCTACTAATGGCTTTAAAATGCAAAATAAATAATCCAAGCCATCGCAGATATGCAAACGCAGTGATTAGGTCGTATTGACAGGATATCAAAAATGTTTCATACGCACTGTGTTGACGGGATAAATAATAATACTTTACGTACTTTGGGCAGGTGTTTGAAATAATTGCAATTCATCATATGACAAACAAAATTAAGCAAAATAACAAGTTCACACATAATTAATATATATGGTTAGTATTTACAGTCTGACCAATTTACTGCCACATCGCGTATAAACATCTAGTACTCAGTACCATACACTTGTTCGAAATGCACACATATCACTGTCATACCATACTCAGTTTATCTGATTTTATTACCCTCCCCTCCCCAGTTCAGCCACCGAGTTTACATAGATCACAGTTTACCACCAATTGGAGTCTGGATATAAATGCGTAAAACACAGGAAAGTGCATTTCGAAGAGCTCGGAAATAGGACAACCCCCTAGTTGCAAACGGTGACTCTTGCAATTACTCCCGTACCGTCCGTAGCTAGCTACGGTACGGGAGTAGATTGCAGGAGATACCTTCGCAAGTAGACAACCCCGTTCACCAAATGCTGGATCCGCCCCTGATATCAGTGGTTGTGACTGTAGAAATGGGCCCTATCTGTTTTGCGCCCAGTGAATATCTAGATCAGCATGTGCATTCGCACAGTCTGATCAGGATATTCACTGTTCGCCATTCAATCAACAAAACACTCTCACGTTTCTAACAAACAACACAGATCGCTATCATGATGCAGGAGTGTGCTATATGATCAGGAGCTACAATGACCACAAATCCCGTAAGCCCAATTTCTCTAGTCACATCCACATATGCATAAGTCTGTAATCAATGTAGCAAATTCACGATCAGAAAACTCACAAACAACATTAACAAAGTAACCAACGCCGAACCCCTAGTCATCTCCGTTCCAGAATCAGGTCCGTTGCAGAAATCTTCTTCTTTACACAATGTGACACATACTAGAAATTCACTCATGTCAGGATGACACATGGTTTGGTTGTTCGCAAGAACGATGTCTGTCAATCGCGCGTCATATTTGTTGTCGCCAAAAAACCGCTTCCCATCACTACAACCACGAATATACGACAGCATGCCTCCTGATGGAATATAATTATAATAATAATAATAATACTGCTGCTGCTGCTGCGACGACGACGACTGGTAATAATAAACAATAATAATAATCAGGGGCGGATCCAGCATTTGGGGAACGTGAGGGGGTGGCTAGTTGCGAATGTAACTCTTGCAATCTACTAACTAGCTACGGACGGTATGGGAGTAATTGCAAGAGTTACCGTTCGCAACTACGGGGTTGTCCTATTTTCGAGCGTTTCAAAATGCACTTTCCTGTGTTTTACGGCATTTAAATTCAGACTCCAACTGGTGGTAAACTGTGATCTATGTAAACTCCGTAGGTGAACGGGGAGGGTGTGTGTGTGTGTGGGGGGGGGGGGGCTAAAATTACTAGACAGTTTTGTAAGAAAATGGTGTTAGAAATAGTATACATAGAACTTACATATTGTTTAATTTACTCTGCTGAATTATATGTTGTCGTCTGCTGTTTATAGTTTCCTTTGTCTCAACAAAAACACGATTCGACATCACTGTAGAATCTTTTTCAATCATAAATAGATAAATGGATATTTTGTTGGGAAAGCTAATACTTGTATCTCAACCTTTTTGGAAAAGATAATACTAGTATCTCAACCTTTTTGGAAAAGCTAATACGAGTATCTCAACCTTTTTGGAAAAGCTAATACTTGTATCGCAACATTTTTTTTTGGAAAAGCTAATATTTGTTTGTATCTCACCTAGATTGCCAAATGCCACGGTGGCGATCTGGCAATAGTTGCCGTGTTCGGTGCCATTCTTCACGTAGTGTTGTGGCATGTCGCCCGTATCGACGAAACTGTTGCGGTATTTCCGCATGGTGCGTACCCACGTCTGACAGTGGTTCTTCCCATCTTCGTCGCTCGTGTCCGTGCATTGGTAGCACATCAGGGCCGCTGTATGTGAGAATAATAGAAACGTATGGTGGCATATTTGTGGCTGTTCAGGATCTGCACGGGTCTCAATTCCATCAATGAAACACCCGTGACGATTCTAACAAGCAATAGGTATAGGTACCATGCTACGGGATCGTGTTATTTAATCAGGAGCTACACTGGTCACCCATCCCATAAGCCCCATTCCTTCAGTCACAGCCACAAATGTGGCTGTGACTGGAGAAATGTGGTTTATAGGATTTGTAACCAGTATTGCCCCGCACAGTCTGTTCAGGATCTGCACGGGTCTCAATTCCATCAATGAAACTCCCGTGACGACGCAATACAAATGCCATAAGCCCCATTCCTTCAGCTGTGACTGAAGAAATGCGGCTTACGGGATTTGTGACCAGTGTCGCTGCTGATCAAAGAGCACACTCCCGTAGCCTGATAATGACTTGTATTGCTTGTTAAAAGCATGGCGGGTGTTCCTTTGATGGAATGGCGAACAGCAAAGGGGCCCGTTTCACTAAACGTCGTACAACTAAAATGTGCAAATTTAGGATCGTCTGGAAATTTCAATTGATGGAATTACGTTTATTGAGCCTATGATCAATAAATGTAAATCCAATAATTGTTTACTAGAAAACGTTAATGTAACATTTACAGACTATCATAATTTTGCACATACGAATATTTCAGCCGTAAGAAATTTAGTGAAACGGGCCCCAGGTTCTGATCAGACTGTAAGGATGCACAGGCTGATCTGGATCCACACTGGTTCAAAATTCATAAGCCATATTTCTTAAGAAACAGCCACATGTTTGCCATTCACATAAATCTAGTCGTCTTGCTATACCTTGATCTTAACTACATAATTATCGCGTCAATGCGTCTTACTAACTGGTCAGGACGAGGTAAATTGGACGCATAACTATCGCGAAAACATATAAAACTTGATATCAAGTTTATCAGACAAGGCTAGGAAACGCGTAGGAATTCCGAGGCTCGCCGAGGAATTCCTACCGTTTCCGAGCAGAGCCTGATACACTTGATAGCAACAGACACTAGGCTGGTATTCTATTTATCTGGTAACGTTTGAAGCTAGCCGATTATTAAATATAAACTAGTTTTCGTTGAAAATACTTGTTTACGTTGCGTCAATACGCTGCCGTCATTTGGTAACGTCATGTGATGTCGTTCGAACAATGAAACGTCAGTTTTCATATTCGTTGTAACACCACCACCATCTTGATTAGTATACATTGAGGGAGAAATGTTCAATTTAAAGGAGATATAATAAGCTTCTGTTTTCGCGATACACTTATGTACTCATCATTTATCATCAAATAAAACAACTTTTACAGTAATCTGACCAGTATGTGCCGTTCTTTTACGGCTTTCATATTCCGGACATCCAGTTTTTCCAGCCGTCACTGCATGACGTATCAGTAGAACTTCCGAAATGTATGCATAATACGATTATTACACGTAATAGTTCAACAGACTACTTATAACTCCAGTTTATTAGACCGCTGATATAAATATATGGGACTGTACTGTAAAAATATAAGAATGACCACGTCACAAACTACATACTGAAATGCGACAATGGGTGACAAAATGGACATACTGTGCAATTGTCAACAGCTGTAGGATACCAGTTTGTATATACATTTATTTATATTTACATCGTCAGGTTACAATCTATGTTTTCCGATAGCAATGCTAAATCAGACGGACAACAGAGTAGATACTGATCAAAGCTGTCAGGTGCATAGATGGATCTGGTGCTATGCTGGTCAAACTGTCATAACGTCATTCTTGTAGGCAATTTTCCACTTACAATGAAACAATGATGTACATGGGGTCAATTAAGGAAAGCCCGGGGTGACAGCAGTCGGGAAATTAGTCGCTCTAATTGCCACGGGGTTGGAGTGTTGTTTGAAGATTGTGTCAACATCCGCTGTACACTGCGACTGAGAAGGTACATTCGCACGGTCTGAACAGGATCTGCACTTTTCGCCATTCCTTCAATAAAACACACTAACATGCAATCTAGATCGTATTTAGACTACAGCTAAGAGTGTTATATTTGATTATGATCTACACTAGTCACAAATCACACAAACCCCATTTCTCAAGTCACAGCCACATATATGACCAAACTTCGACGTAACCCCCATTTGACAAAACAACAATTTTCTTCTGGAAAACATCTTTAGTTTTTAACATCAAGTCAAAGCATTTTCTATTTATTTGAAACAAGTCGGTAGGAAAATAGATTAGAAATAGTAAAGAATTTACTGTACATGTAAAAATTGAATATATACGTTTAATTCTTTTTATCTGTCAACGAACAAAATATGTGATTTAGTTATATTTTAGTATTTGAAAACAGTATTTACGGGAAAATAAGCGAGTGGACATTCAAGGTACACAATTTTTGTCCTACAATATAACATTCATCCATGTATAAAAACAAACACATCAATATTGGATTTTCGGAACTGTAGAAAGCACCCGGATGTGCACAATGTATCTATTCTACCATGTCTGTCAAATTGGACTCGACCAATCAGCTTGGCATAGATGTGGCCTCGTGGATTCAATATACACCTGCCGAATTATTGTTGACATCCGTTTGAACGTAGTTTCACACGTCTGTCACTGGCTAGAACAGACAAACAAAATGGATTCAACCAATCAGCATAGAATAGGTGTGGCTTCATTGAATTCAGAATACACCTGTCCCAAGATCCACTTCCCTATTCCTGCGGTCAAATCATCGGATAAGTTGTTTGCTATTAATGACCTCCGGCGGCATCCGTTTGAACATAGCTACACACGCGTGTCACCGATTATTTCAACTCGAAATTGTCAAAGCTCAAGTATGCTGAAGTAACATTCTGCAAAGCATTGCAGAATCAATTTACGAAATGTCGGAGATTAGCATTTAATTTCATATTTTGGCTCTGTCTAGGTGTCAGATAAGGTGTGATATGAGAAATCTCAATATCACGAAAAATAGAAACGAACCGGAAATCGTTTATTAGGGTCGCCGTTGTTGTATTTAGTGCGGTTTGAAGAAAATAAGTGATAGTTTGTCATTTGACCTTTAAGGATAAATTTATTAATTTTTATTATACTGAATTTATTACATTATCACAGCCAGTTTGGCTGTGATAATGAAATACATTCAGTATTATAATTCTGCATACTTTTAATCATCAAATATATGCAGTTGTTAGTTCTATATGAAATAATGCATCTCAGGAAAAATAAATGATTAGTCCTTCAAAGTATACTTAAAGGTAAATAAGTATGCTTAGCAAATTTTGTGAAATAGGCTACTGATGTTGTGGGTTCGATCCTCGACATTCCTGCACTTGACATCAAAAGACACGTCCACTGTATTCGCTATACCCCACACTCATACCCGTACTATGACTAGTTATCATAATAAGTAACACACGGGAACACGGTCACCCTCATTTTATGCCTGTAACGCAGCCTGCAGATTAAAGGTACATGCCCACACAATAGGCACAACATATTCTTTATATCGGAGACATCATCTGAGACAATTTCTGGCAAAGTAAACATTCATTCACCATTATCCCACGTATTGATTGGCATTATTATACATTTTATATCAGACGTAAATGTTCACACTGATATCAGGGGCGATAACCGTGTTTTCCTTAAAATGTTAAGGAACATTATTATTTATTCTCTGTATTTATTTTTTGATGTGCAATACTCATACTTTATAATATGTCTATAATATTATTTGTTCACGTGACGCATTTAATAAGTATAAGTAACTAACAAATATCATGCCTCATTTGCATATGAAAATAGCCTGATACCACCGCGCGTCACTATCAGTAAAATATGTATTACTAAATGATTATATCTGTATATCGGGCACTCGTATTTTTTACAGCTGGTGGAATAGTGACACAATTATACACTTATTTAATTCCTATAAAAAACAGTTTGTGCCTTAAAAATTACTAATATTGAAAAGGTACAATATTTTAACACTTGCATTGCAAGTGTTAAAATATTGTACCTTTTTAATATTAATAATTTTTAAATCTACTGAGTGGGCATCTACCTTTAAGGAATATGGATATTGGGGGATAATGCGCACAAAGAGACCAAAGAGCCGAGCTAAATATGATAACACTGGCCCGTCAACATATTATTTGTTCTCTAAACTAAGCTGTAATATGCACCAGTATAGTCCGCAGACGATAGCTTGCTATTTGTTTACAAACAAACAGGTCATAAACAAAACACAGAATATGTGAGACAGGTAAATATACCCGTGTCAGTATTCCTTTTCAATATTGATTTTGATATTTGTCATCAAGTCTTATGTAGTCGAGGGGTTAGAGTGACGGATGTCAATGCCGTAGGTAGTGAGTTCGAATCTTAGTTTTTCATACATATATACACATATATTTTTATTTGTTTATATTCTATTATATATTTCTTTTTTATGTGTGTTGCTCTTACAAATTACATTAACTAAGCATGAGATAGATTACATGCACAACGTTAGTAACACTTTGAAGAAAACTAATAACTAAATGCACATTTCATATGTGTGTACATGAAGAATCTGGAATATGTTCTCGCCGACCATGTCACATTTAGGTCATACAGCAATAGTTATCACCCTCGCCGTTTCATTTATTCGCTTCTCCGGCAAGCAGTCATAAAAATAACAGAATGATATTGACAAAAGTAATCGTTTTGTGAGGTTCGAACTCACGACCAGATAAAATGAACAAAAGTTCTGCAAACGTATATATATTCTCCCGCTTCGATACCACTGAGCCACACTACATGTATATTTTGGGCACCAATATACACTATTATATTGACATGCATGCACGTGCACTTTATCATGTAGTTATTATACACGGAAACGAGGCTATCATGATATGATAATACACCTGGTCTACCTATAATTGGACTCATCAATTGACCTCCAGCAACTTATTATCGTCTGTCATTTATAGCCTATTTCACCAACATTGCAAAGTATACTTTTCTAGCAAAGTATACTTTGAGGGAGAAATTTTCAATTTTAGGATAATTTTTATTATGCTGAATTTATTACATTATCACATCCATTTTGGCTGTGATAATGTAACAAATGCAGTATAATAATTCTGCATAATTTTAATCATCAAATATATGCAGTTTTTAGTTCTATATGAAATAATACATTTCAGGAAGAATAAATGATTACTCCCGCAAGTTATACTTTGCTACAAAAGTATACTTTGCAATTTTGATGAAATCGGCTACTGAGCATCAACCATGTCCGTGCCTACCCACCCCCTTCCCCCACCCCGCCCCTGCCGGCGTTTCCCGCCTCATAAATATAACTGCCGATTCCGCTCCTGGCTGCAGTCGGTGAGAACAAACACATCACACACCCCAAACACATTTCAGCCGACTTATAATTGTAGGTACATTTGTATGGAAGCCCTGGAGGGACTTCTGACTTCAATACTTCTAACTTCATTACTTTCTTATTTGTAATTTCCTACTTCCTTACTTCTAACCTCCAACTTCATTACTTCCTTACTTCTAACTTCTAACTTCTAACTTCATTACTTCTAACTTCATTACTTGTACGTTAGAAGTAAGGAAGCTAGACGTAAGAAGTGATGAAGTAAAAAGTAAAGAAGTTAGAAGCAAGAAGTAATGAAGTTAGAAGTAGGAAGTAATGCAGTTGGAAGTTAGAAGTAAGGAGTAAGGAGTAAGGAAGTAGGAAGTAAGGAAGTTGGAAGTATTGAAGTCAGAAGTCCCTCCAGGGCTTCCATACATGTGAGTTCAGAAATATGATACAACTATACAATTAAACTATCATTTTTTATCACATCTTTTGACACATTTCCGGGTGTTGTTTCTGTATTAACACAGCTCGTGTGCAAGTATGTGCATGCGGATGTGATAAATAAGTTAGATCACGTTTGTCCGCATGTACGAGTCCTCGTACATGCGGACGAACCGTGATCTGTAGCCGATTTCATCAAAATTGCAAAGTATACTTTTCTAGCAAAGTATACTTTGAGGGAGTAATCATTTATTTTTCCTGAAATGCATTATTTCATATAGAACAAACGACTGCATATATTTGATGATTAAAAGTATGCAGAATTATCATACTGAATTTATTACATTATCACAGCCAAAATGGCTGTGATAATGTAATAAATTCAGTATAATAAAAATTAATAAATTTATCCTAAAATAGAAAATTTCTCCCTCAAAGTATACTTTGCTAGAAAAGTATGCTTTGCAATGTTGGTGAAATAGGCTACTGACTTATACTTAAACTATATCACCACTTTATATGCATATCTGAGTCAAATTGCCGTTAACACTTACAAAGCTGAATTACATTTTGTCGCCTGCTGTTTTCTCAACAAAACATGGTTCGGCAGCAATTTAGAATCATTTCCATTTTTAAAGTGCTGTAAAACCATGTGTTTTTAGATAAAAATTAGAAAATATGAACATTTAATGGTTAAAGTTGACAAAAGTTGATTATCATCTCTTCGCAATCATTTACATGTACAAATAATATCATACTATAAACTACATATTATATTCACTAGCGATAAAAGACTAAACAAAATCGGAGCCCATTTAACCCTTACTACGCTGAATTAAATGTTGTCGTCTGCTGGAAATATTTTCTTTTCAATATTTCTCGACAAAAACCTGGTTTTGACAGCACATGATAATCGTCTCCAGTGGAGACGATTCTCATGTGCTGTCAAAACCAGTTTTTTGTTAAGAATTAAAGCAAAAATGAAAAACAGCAGACGGCAATTTCCGTCAACAGCGTAGGAAGGGTTAATAGGATGGCAATACTATTCGAATGTGCTTACCTGAATAGCCAACAAGTATTACATAATATGACGTACTAGAAGGGTCATTAATGTACTACCCTGCATCATGCTGCATCATGCAGGGTAGTACATTAATGACCCTTTTAGTACGTCATATTTTAGCACATGCTGCATCATGCTGCATCATGCAGGGTCATGATAATTATTGTTCAGCCACATGCTAAAAAATTCTGCATGATGCAGGGTCTTGCTACAAGATGAATATTGAACCTTCCGTACGTTAAAAGTAATTAGCATGATTCTGGGGCTTGCTAAATACCTGTACTATAAAGGTATTTAATGTACCACCCTGCATCATGCAGCATCATGCAGGGTCGTGTTTGTATGTAATACCCTGCATCATGCAGCAACAGGCAGCCAGCATCATGCAGCATCATGCAGGGTCGGTTTGTATGCACTACCCTGCATCATGCAGCATCATACAGGGTCGGTTTGTATGCACTACCCTGCATCATGCAGCATCATACAGGGTCGGTTTGTATGCACTACCCTGCATCATGCAGCATCATACAGGGTCGGTTTGTATGCACTACCCTGCATCATGCAGCATCATGCAGGGTCGGCTCGTTAATGCACTGCACTAACCTGCATGATGCTGCATCATGCAGGGTCGGCAGCATCATGCAGGGTCTTGCTAAATACGTCATATCCGTATACCATAATGCAACATTCTGACTCCACCAATCAGAGACGTCGTTACTTGCTTTGTTGTTGATGTTGTTGTCAAGTTCCCGCGCCGACTTTTCGCGGCGCCCAGAGTAGCGTATCACGATAATTCAACAGTCCACGAAAATCCTCATTACATGGAAATAGCAGTGCATAACGAAACATACCATTTAGGCCAGGGCATATGTCAAAAGACAGGGGGAAAATTGCAACAGAAATGCCACTATTGTTTTCATGTCGCGGAATATGTCCTGTTCAACGTATAACAAGTCGGAAGTAATCGGAGGTTAGCAAATTTGTTATTTTTGCACTGAAAGTTTTAATTTATAATACAAATCGCGAACAACTGGATGTAAAAAAAAAGAGAGCATGAAATGGATCATACGATGAAATAAATTCTTCTAAATGACACCAGTGCATACATGTCCGAGGTCCGTATCTACATATCTATGGTTCTTAAGTTATCATATAAATGCCATTATTTCCAGCATCCATAGTTACCAGTCTATTATCTCGACTACATTTATATAACACCAATTCCTTATTGGCTATGGTTTATATCTCATAACGATTACAAACACGTATAGTAATGCGTTCGTTGACACTGATGGAGGCGTATGGGTGGTCCTTACTGTGCGAGGAAACCGGAGTACCCGGAGGAAACCCACTTGTCTGGTCTGGCGACCACATACTATCTCACGTACTGCCCTGGCACTGGTGAGAAGCGCGCTCGTTACCGATTGCGCTAACCCGACAACCGATGCGTGATATATAACACTCGTATTAGGCTCACATACATTACTAGCACAGGAGTAATATGCCAAATATGACATGAACATGGAAACAAAATGTAGAAAGCTGAATTTTTCACCAAAGTTACCCGAGGCTTAACTGAGTCCAGTTAAATAAAGTATACATCCGTAAACTTTGAGCTCGATCTGTCATTCAAGGTGGCCGCCAATATGGCCGCCAAAAATATTAATATCCTAACTGTTGAACTAATGACCATAAACTCATGCAAAATACACCCATTAATGGATTCTAGGGTGCAGTGGTTGTATTTCTAAAGTCATTTGGTGCAGTAAATGTGAAGGTCAGATGATAAACTAAGGTCAAGGTCAAATTATCTCCAAAATATGATACATAAAATGCAGATAAAATAATGGTTTTGTTCCACCCCAGATGGAAGTATGGTTTCTTTCTCTCACTGGAAAATCCTATTGTACCAGATGGTCTTAATCATCTTTTTTGGTAGATCAGAGTCTATATGTACGCATGCAAATGCATCAACACGATCAAAGATGGCCGCCAAATTTCTTTGCATTCATTTAACTCTCTGATATTTGACATTGCACAATGCTATTAGTTTACTTCACATTGATGCACAATGTGTAATTATCAGATCTGTTTATATCCATGATGACAGCAATATATTGGTAACTACTTTGTTTGAATAAATCCAAGATGGCCGTCAGATAAGATGATTGTATCATGTATTTTCAACGAATTCCGTTATTTATTTAATAATAAGGATTTATAATCTAAACATTATATTTCTTATTGGTGCCATTTCTTATACATGGCTGGAACAAGGGGCAGTCGGAGAGTTTTGAGACTATCCTCATAACTTTCCTATTACAAGAGATAACAGGACTAAAATCACCTACCAGAAATCTTAATATGTGTTGGGCTTATTTTTAAAATTGTAAGTAAATGACATAAAAAACAAAATGTTAATGACATTTTTACAAGCATAACTTCAACGTGCACGGAGCACATCGACGCCTGTCAGGATGTAACGTAACGCTAAGTCTACACAATGTGTTACATTTTTCTCAAAGTAGCCTGGATACAGTTTCTTTGTCGGACCATCCAGTTCTTGTAAATGTCCATAGACCATTTTGTAAACTTTCATTTTAAAATAGAATGTGTTGTTCCATGACTTAAATCAGCGGTACTTGCGATTTCGTTGATTATCCATTATCTCGTGCTTCACTTTCTCTATCGTTGATTCATCAGTTGGTGGCCTTCCCGAGGGCTAATTATCATCTATATATATATATACTGACTCTGTGCCACCCGAAAATCAGTCATACCACCTTAACACTGATGATTGTGAACACTTCATTGGCTTCATGCTGCAGGAAATCATATTCCAAGTGTCTGTCCGAGTCATTCGCACGTTGTGCAGAATTTCACAGCCATCCGCTGCTCCGTCTTTTTGTGCGACGTCACATTTTTTCGCTAAACTTGTTATGGTATCACTGAGCATACACATACATCTAATGTCGACATGACATCGAACAACATTTATTGACAATTTACTGTCAGAAATTGATCGAAATTACTAATTGTATAATAAATGGTGCTTAAATATTTCTACTGTGGTTTTCAAAGTGCTCCGTAAACGCGAACGTTGATTGCTATGGCAACGATTTTGCGAATGAAGTGACGTTTCAAGACTCTACAACCCAGGATTTATATTGACGAAGCGACACTCTAGCGATATGTAAAATGTTATCACAATATGACATCAGGATAATGTTTTGCGAAGCCAGTCTCAAAACTGTTTGACTGCCCCTCGTATAAGCATTGATTATAAGCATTGGCCAAATATGTGTCAATTCCTTTATTTTATACATACAGATACAACAAATTTATAATATTTATACCGGGGGAAGCACACTTGTGCCCTATTGTAATTGCCTCTAATAGTAATCAGTAACTTGTTATTCCTCGAACTACACGACGCCAACATTTACGAAATTCTTACGGGTGATATATTTGTCGGACTTTTTTATCATACAGACGTCCACTGCAATAGGAGCTGACTTACAATTTATGACATTTCCAGCTATTCTAGACCGGTGATGCAACTAAATAGTTATAATTGGTCTAATGCGTTTCTAATGGTAAATAACTTTGCCTGTATACAAAATGCGTTTATTGGTTGAATGGACTCATTTACTTTATTTTTGTAATATTTATCCTTCAAGTGTGCAACACCCTCTTTAAAGGACGCGATTCCCAGGCCCGTCCACATGTCACTGTTTCACCTGCTACAACTTGCGTAAATAACAGCTTCCAATGCTTTTTAATTAATAACATTTCAAGTTGACATGATTTGGAATTTCTATTTCTGAATTTTGCATTACGCCGGAAGAGGTGGCCATATTTTTTAAAGGGTCAACCCGACAAGAAAGTTTTGGAAACGAGAACTCCTTAGACACAATTTTCACCTGCAGGAAAAATAAAACTGAAATGGACGGAAACGTCTAGGACGCAATTTCTGAATACTAAGCTAGCGACATCCGATAAGTAACATATTATGTTATCATGTTTGGAAATTCCAACAATTGAACTTGTTTGCTATTGTTTATTATTGTAACTACATGCACAGTAAAACATTCCCCGGATTCACCACCAAATTTATAATGAATTGTAGTCACTGTGTGTTTAAAATGTCGAAGTGTTTGAAAAACTGGCTGGAAATATCGGAAAACGGCCAAAAACCGAGAATACTACACTCTTTTCCCCTCTTTTTACCGCACATCTGGCTAACTTTCCTAAATTTGGCACAGATGATCTTCATGTTATGCCTTTCAAGAATTTTGATGGAAGCAATCTGAATTTTCACCTTATCATCCATACTGGGCCAAATCCAAGATTGCCGCCAATCAAGACCAGTTATCGCTATATTTCAACTCCATGTCGTGCTATTTTCATAAACATGGTGTCTAGTTCATGGGTTGAGGGCGCTGATTAAATTTATAAATGTTTTGAAACAATTTAGGCCAAGGTCACACTTTCAAGGTCAAGGTCATGTTCAAGAAACCATGAACAAAAACAAATCTGTATTTATATATGTTCTGCATGCATATCAACGTCAGATGGACGGGTTGTCATCGTAAATACATTTCCCAAAACGTTCTACAGTCCGAAGATGACAGATCTATGACCAACATGATACAGTCGAACCTCCCCGAACGGCCACCTCTCTACAACAACACCCTCTCTATAACAGCCGCTATTTTGTATTCCAAATGGATGATTTCCTCTGTATC
>JAQRGA010000519.1:0-15429 GCA_029237695.1 Conchocele bisecta | reverse complement strand
GATCCTTTGTTATATATATATGTATAATACATGTAATGGTATTAAGGTAGGTATGCACCATATATCGAGGCACAGCAATAACTCTACACATGATGGTGAGGCACACTCCAGTAAAGGTGTGATGCAATAGCAACAATCGAAAGTCCACTACCAGAACAATGTTTGCGAGTAAATTGAATTTTCTTTTTGTTATTGTTGTCTCGTTATTGCTGTCATACCTTATATTTCTTCCAATATATACATAGTTACCTACCCTGATACCTAAATTTGCCATTTGCATTCCTCAGTCACTTCATAGCCGACAAACATCACCCAATGCCAATTGGGTTCAAATAAGCAGTTTATCTACCATTGTTAACCGCACTGTAAGAAAATACCCTTACGAACAGATCTTTGTCGTTGACAACGTAGATATTGATACTGAAACTGACCAGACATGGTACATGGCATGTGCTAGGTGGCATTGCTGGTGTCACTCAACCAGTTCGATCAACTGATATTGCTGGCCGCAGAGATCCCTATCAGAAAGTTTAGAAAACCACATGTACCTGCTCTAAACAAATGTATTCATCTAGCCACTTGAATCCATCAAATACAATATACCATCACTGCAGCTGGCTAAGTCTTTGGAAACTATATGAGTACTGTATCTGAACCTAAACGTTGTCCGATGTGAGTGGATTCAGCCAAATCGTTATGAGACAGGGGCACTTTGAGGTAAGCAGAATTTAAATTCTGTCGTTCATCAATCTTGACCCAAACCACCCGGACATGCTCCATTCTGCCCTTTTGTATGCACAGGATTTATGTTTGAAGTACAAGTTGGGTATCGCTCCTGTTACATTCGACCAACCACTGTACAAGAAAGCAGCCGAAATCATACAGGCATCCTCAGAACTGAACAGGCTGGTAGGGGTATTAGGTGGATTTCATCTGTTGTCATACATGGGCGCAATCGGGCATGTCATGACCGAAAGTGGTTTGTCTCATCTATGGGAAATTGCATACGCCCCAAAGACGGTCAAGAGCATGATGACAGGGCATACATATGCCCGTGAACTCCTGGCACACATGCTGATCTCTTGTTGAGAAAACGTTTGATACGTTCTTGAATGTTTGTCTGCAGTAAACGTCTAAATGCTATTCATGAGATGTTGCTCAAACATGAATTGGAGCCCGGTGCAGTTCAAATGGAGTCAGTTGTAACACATCTCACATACGTTCTTGATGGTCTAGAAAGTGACTTGGCCGCAGAATCAAGGATCGGAAAATTGTGGATTGTCCATCAGAAAATGGTGCGGCTAATACTCTTATTTCTGCGTGCAGAAAGAACTGGGGCTTGCGAACTACACCTGTTCTGCATTAATGCAATGATCCAAATATTTCACTCTGATGGGCATGTGGAAGATGCAAAATGTGCCCGTCTTTACCATATCAGATGATAAAGCTCCCAAATATCATGGATGAAAATCAGCGTACTGCATATACCACATCTGGCTACTGGACAATTCGCAGGAGTGACATATTCTGGTTAGGTAACCCGACGGACCAGCCCATTGAGCAGATGCTGATGCGGATGCTAAAGAGGAGGCTTGAAACATGGTCGTGGCATCACAAGTAGCACCCATTCGAGGATGGTCCACATTCTGCCAATGACTGTTCCAGTCTGTGAGTCACTTCTGTGGCATTCATTTGCAAACAAGCGACCAGCACAATTGCATGCGAGTCTCCAAACAGCGCGTGATGGACAACACTATGCCATATTTCGGAATTGGCTTGACGATCACTTTCCTTTCTGTTACAGAAGCCATCATTGTGGCAGTCTGGTCTCTGTCTCAACAGGACTAGTTGCACACAAATCTGTTAATGCAAATTGTGCTCTGGAGGGAAGCTGCGGAATGCCTTACACGTGACAATTATGCTGACGCTAAATTCAAAAGGAATCACCGAGTTGTTTCAATTGGTAAGTAAGCGCGAACAATAGTGACAGTGTAATCATGAAGTTTAGATAGATTCCAACCTACTGTTCATGCGTGTTACATGTGTCATCAGCCATGGAATATCACCTTCGGCATGAGTTCAGAAAAGAGCCACCAGCATTATTTGACAAGGGAGTGATGCGGAAGAACAATAAACGTGTTCTGGCTAATAGCTGAAAGCTCCAACTACCCCCACAACACGTGATGAAGGCGAGAACCCGTACTACATTATTGATGACGGCCATTTATTGCAGAGTGTGTCATGGCCAACCGATCTGGATACTTGTACATATGAAATGTCTGTGACAACTATGTATCCAATGTGCTAAATAATTATGATGAGTGTACATTTTGTTTTGATGGTTATACCACCATGTCAACTAGTTGCAGAACAGAATAGGCACAGTCTCCATCAAACCATATCTGCAGACAAAATTGTTGATCTTTACCGACCAATCTCTACAAATCAACACTCGTCCTTAGCCATTTCTACAAATCAACGCTCTTTCTTAGCCAGTCTCACCTAAAAACCCCGACTAATAGAAAAGTCAAACAGAAGCTCACCGTCGAAGGTGTGAAATTTATTCAGGCTACCGTAGACGCTAAATACATGTTGCCACGTTCAACCATAACTTACGCCGATGCTCACCCATGTCGTCCCGTGGTACTGGTCGGCACGGACACTGACTTGCTTGTCATGCTGGTCGATAGTCATCACCACAAACTTCTACATGCATTACTCAATGAATGTTGTTTATAAAGTCAGTGACATTCAACAAGCGATGCAACCCAGTGCACGTACAAACGTTCTTCTCGGTCATGCCATCATAGGGTGTGATAGGTCTCTGCCCCCTTCGGCGTTTGTCAGTAAGATTGACAGTAGCGGATGTACATGTATTTCAAACTTCCGACTCCGGTCAGAATGTAGTTGCACGGGTGGGGGGAGACAATACTCTTGCTATATACTAGTAATGCCAAGCAGTCTACATCTCTTGACAAGCTGCGTTGTGTACAATACATGCAAAAGGGAGGCAAGAAGAGCAACAGCAGCTTCAAACTGGAGAGCCTCGCACCAACATCGGCAGCTGCAATATATCACTCGTACAGAACATACTTCACTGTACAAGAATGGCTTGGTCATGTTGGAGATCGAGAGCCCACTGGCTGGGGCTGGGAGCTCAGTGGCAATATGCTGAAAACCGTTCTGACAGATGTATCTGTAGCAGATTGTAGCATGTGGCTGCAAGAAAGGATGCACAACAATGTGCTCGTCATGCATTTGCCAAACATGAACAAATTACTATCCTCTCGATGGTGACGATGAGCAGTAATTAACTTTCTCACCATTTCGACATAAAAGTGTAGACTGTAAGCATCCGCAACATTGAAACTTGTTTTGTGCGATATTCAAGGTCATATTAATAAAATTGCGCAGATTTCTCATGATTATTTGAAATTATTTGCAGATGACCTTGACATTTTCAGATGACCTTGACATCTAACCGATGATATGACATTATATTTAGATTCCTCATATCCTCTAACATGAAACCGGGTTATGTTATATTAGTTTAAGATCAAAACATTAAAGATATATGACTCTTCATATTATTGGTGGCCATCTTGGACGCCATCTTGGATTACACATCGAACCCACATTTTCCAGATGATAACTTTTGTCTATGGACTCAGTATGGCTCCAGGTAACTTTGCTGAAAAATTCAGCTTTCTGCATTTTTTTTCCAGGTTATAGCTAATGCTCCTGTACTAATAATTGACAACTGTTACATAATATAATACTGTTATTTACAGATAATTTCAGCCACAAATTTGTCAGATTAACCGCGAAAAATAGCTTTAAAAACTTTTAATTTCTTATTTCCTGGTTTCAGACATGAATCGGAAACGGAGTCGTAATATTTACGGTTAGGATTTATGCCATACCGCACCGCGTTATCAATCTCAGGAAACTTGAAGGTTGGAATTGCAATTGTTATGACATGTGGTTGTGTATATTCTTCCCTTCGTTCCCACGAATTAACAATTCGTTCCCTCAATTTAACAATTCGTTGCCACGGGAACGAATTTTTAATTCGTGGGAACTAATTATTAAATTGAGGGAACGAATTGTTATTTCGTAGGAACGAATTAATAAAAAAAAACTCCATGTCCCCTGCGGGGCTCCGTACAATTGCGTTCAGAAATACCGTGCTACAAATTTATAAGCGACATATTTTTAATAACCGTTTTCCTCACTTTCTGAGCATACCTGAGACTCAGTGGATAAATAATCATAACATTAGAACGGAACATGTTTGTACGAATGTGAAACGAGACGCGGCATGTACAAGAAGGCTCAGGTTCGCATGCTGATCTGCTACTAAACTGGTATAAAACTCAATAAGCCCGATCGTGTTATTGCGGACCGCATACTTATGGTATCTACGGCTGTCAATTTACCGAATCAATTGCAGACGAGCGTAATCAATTAAGCCGTCAATATGCGTCCACATACCTGTACGGTTTATCCCCCATTCATACAGTCCGGTATGCACAATCTCCACATGTCATAACATTCTCACAGATTGAGCCATCACCGAGCCCGTCAATGCACGTGGGACAGCTGAGACATAATCTCGTGTGTGCGACCAGTGTGATATCAGATCAGCATGCACGTCCCCACGGCATGATTAGGGCCTACACTGTTCGTCCTCCAACCAGTAAGATGTCATTACCGCCGCCAGCTCAATTACTATATTCTGATCGAACTGGAAATGTATGAAGAGATAACGATCTAAAACTGTTTCAATTGCCGTAAGATCCATTTTGCCAGCCGTCAGCTCATGTATACTTGTAACCCGACGTGTACACGTTACAAGGTGCCTTACATGTACGTGTGTTTCTATTGAGCGCATGTGAAGTGTGTGAATTATAAGCACACTGTGTTTGGAATCACTCTATGACGACCAACTTGTGTTATTTCTGTAATCTATGTGGATAGTCCCAGTGGGTTGATGAACGTCAATGACATACAAACTGACGATTGTTCGGACAGCCAGGCAGTGCTATGTGTAAAAGGTAAATGCTTGATCTTTTGGACATATGTCATAGAAATATATATATTTGGCTTCAATGATAATTGATTCGTAAGATTAATGTGATATGAATAATAAGATATGTGAATATTGTCGTGTTACTGTGTACTATATGGTACATTCAGTTGCCATCTCCGCCATCTTTGTATGTACAGGCATCGACAACAGCGTGCAATAAATATTATGCCAGCGAACTATACAAGGGCGATATATCTGAGCATTTCTCCCATCATTCTCAAAATAGTTTTCAATATGTAAACGTGTCAATCGGATGCACAGTATATTGTTAGTCTGTACGTGCTAGCCGCCAGTGACAATACACTAGGGCTGCTTAAATGTCACGGACGTGATACTGGATTCTCAGAACAATGAACAGATCTCACTTTGATGAAAACAACTCATCGGACGTTAGGTTTAATGTATTTTGAACATTACATTGTATTAATGTATGTATCCTATTATTTGTGATATGTTTCAAACGCCACACGAGGTAAAACTGTCTGATGACTTGTACACACAAAGGTTACATACGTAGTAAACTATATGCGCCGTATTGTATACATATCAAGCGAATGTTCACATAATATATTATACATACATGTATATCCTATCAAATTTATGAACCAATTATGTTTGAATCAAAGGAAAATCAGGGGTCACACGGTTCGCTTCACATATATACAGGGATCGCGTGGTATTGTATGATGCAATGTGTAACGCCATTATGTCGCTGTGCATTCAATAGCTTTCATACCGCACATATATTTTACTGAAGCATGGATGTATGACCATTGTAACTTCTCATCCAATAGCACATTTCTGTAGCCTAATAACGAATGGTGTTGCTTGTTAGAGGCCTGACAGGTGTTTCATTGATATAATTTGCGAAAAGTGCAGATCCTGATCAGACGGTGCCGACGGAAAGATAGATCTGGATCCGCATTGGTCGTGAAACTCTTAATCCTCATGTGTCCAGTTACAGTATGTGCCGTGAAACACGGTGCCGTGAAACATTATTGATATCCTGTCAATACGACCTAATCACTGCGTATGAATGTGTGCGGTTGTCATACTAGTCGATTCCCCGATTTTGACGATGCCTGCCACTGGGTTATTTTTTTGCATTTTAAATGCTATTTGTAGGTGTTGACGGGATAAATAGAATAGTAGGTTAGTGGCGTAAATGGGAAAAACATATCTGGCGCGGCACGGAAACGTTTCCTAAGTATGTTTTCCCATTCACGACACTAACCTACAAATTCTCTATATTTTCCATTCATTCTGGTGTTTCTAATTCATGAATATGTGTAGCTGCACGTTTCTGCTTTACATGTCTGCATAATGTGCCCTATATGATAAAATGTAGCGTATTTTGTATTGACCTAATACCCAATGTATAGGTAACATAATCTAGTGCCAGGAATTAACCTCATACGAATATCCGGATACCAACGAATCGAGAACTGACGCTTTATTGGTCGAACGCCGTCACATGACGTTACCGAATAACGTCAGTGTACTAGCGCAATGAAAACATGTCCGTTGCATTTTTCTTTTCAACGAAAACTATTTTGTTTTTCAACATCGGCTAGCACTAAACGTTGCCGGATAAATAGAATACCAGACTATTGTTTGTTGATAAAATGTTCGATTATGTCCAGCCGTGTGTAAACGTTTGCTGTGGCACGAGTGAACTGTTGTTTGAACCCAAGGCCGTAGGTTGTCGGTCATGTTCCTTTCAATCAGCTGATTTACGCATAAATAATTATTCCGGGGCCGCAGTACACATCGCGTGATGCAGGAGCCCCATCCTCCGCATCAATTTTGAAATGGCGGACAATCTCCATCGAGATTACATTTTCAGCACTATGTCATGTTTCGGTGGTAATTTCGTGCGATTACTTGGCGAAGCAAGCGATGAATAATGAAAGTGTTTGACTGCGTGAATGATATTGTGGTTACCCGTTTACACACGGATACAACAGAGTGAACTGGTCTGGTCTGATGACTTGATAGTGCTAGTAAAGTCATGAGATACATGCATTACGTAGGTGGTGACTTGGTTGATCATTGTCTATAGCCATGGTCAAACAGTACGCACTGTACGTTTGAACACGGCTATGAGCGGTGTTGAACAACGGTAGTCATATAATAATAACAGTTTACTAGGCACGGCTCGGAAACGGGGAGCCCCGGAATTTCTTCGCATCCGAACCTTGCCTGATAAACCTGATATCAGAAGACAGTCGAATGGTATTCCCTATACACTGGTCACAAGTGTCATAAATGCCATATATACATCACCGGCATATAGAGGATGCATGGAATACACAAGAGGAATACGACATTGAAATTGTACAGAAGTGTTAATTTCAGAGCCAACGATGGGAGCAGACATGTTGTATGCCGGGATTGGTGTGGGCGTATTTGTCATGTTGACTGTACTGGTTGTGCTCACGTGTTGCTGTATACATAGGTAAGTGGGCGTGTCTGTCATGTTGACTGTACTCGTTGTCGTCACGTGTTGCTGTATATATAGGTAAGTGGGCATGTCTGTCATGTAAACTATCCTGGTTGTCGTCACGTGTTGCTGCATTTATAGGGTAAGTGGGTGTGTCTATCATGTAGACTATCCTGGTTGTGGTCACGTGTTGCTGTATTTATAGGTAAGTGGGCGTGTCTGTCATGTTCACTATCCTGGTTGTCGTCATGTATTGCTGTATATATAGGTAAGTGGGCGTGTCTGCCATGTTGTCTATTCTGGTTGTCGTCATGTGTTGCTGAATATAGGTAAGTGGGTCGTGACGTCATGTTGACTATCCTGGTTGTGGTCACGTGTTGCTGTATTTATAGGTAAGTGAGCGTGTATGCCATGTTGACTATTCTGGCCGTCGTCGCGTGTTGCTGTATATATATGTAAGAGGGCGTGTTGTCATGTTGACCTTACTGGTTTTCGTCACGGGTTGCTGTATATAGATAAGTGGGCGTTTCCATGATTGACGTCACGTGTTTCTGCATATATAGGTAAGTGGGCGTATCTGTCATGTAGACTATCCTGGTTGTCGTCACGTGTTGCTGTATATATAGGTAAGGGGGCGTGTCTGTCATGTAAACTATCCAGGTTGTCTTTACGTGTTGCTGTATATATAGGTAAGTGGCCGTGTCTGCCATATTGACTATACAGGTTGTCGTTAAGTGTGCTGTCTACATAAGTATGTGGGCGTGTCCGTCATGTAGACTATCCTGGTTGTGGTCACGTGTTGCTGTATATATAGGTAAGTGTCTTCGATGATTGGCGCGGCACGTTCATGTCATCAGTATTGTATGTGGCAAATGGTGACGAATCAAGGCATGGCCAACTAAAAGTATACTACCACATGTAATCGATTATTGACGGCAGCGCGTTCAGTCTGCCGCGGCTATGCTGCCAGTATTGTCTGTGGCCAACAGTGCGCATGAGAATGCGTGGTTAATTTTACCTCATGTATTGGCAGATTGGGCGCGCAGCACGTCCCCGTAGTCAATATTGTTTGTGGCCAACTGTGCGCATGACAAGGCGTGGTTAATTATACCACACTGTATTGTAAGATTGGCAGCAGCACGTCCCCGTAGTCAATCGTGAGTACATACGTTAGCCAATTGTGTACGTACGGACGCGTGGTTAACTATATCACGTGTATTACCGGGTTGGTGGCGGCTTCTCGCGCTGAGTAATGTAGTCGTAGTTATCGTTTCGTTGTTTATGTGCGTTTGTTGGAGACCGGCACGTGGTACGGTTCATATATACTACTAATACAAACATACTGACAGCATGAACGGGGCGCGATCGATCATCGATTACATGTGGTATAGCTGACCACGCCTTGATATACATGTACATATCTGTACCATATATGAGAGAGTACATGTGATTTTGTACCTTCGGACATATGCGTAATTACATGACATACGTTTACACAATTTACAATATGTTCCGTAAATGGCATCACAAGTTGACAAAATTTTCAGCATACATGTGGAATATAATTCTGCATGTACTCTGAACATTTAGTTAACTTTTGACTTTATTTATGAACAATATTGTAAATTTCGTAAACGTATTTCAGGAAAGTACGCAGATGTCCGAAGGTACAAAATCAGATGGCGTGTCTCAATTTTTCAGAAAGCGGTCGAAGAAAGGCACAAATGAAACGATTTTAGCCGACGGTTATTCGGAGGCCTTGGATTCTATCACACCGACGGACCCGTCCCCAATACGGCCGCCAGGGGGCGTCAGGGTTGAGTATGCAGACCCGGATGACGCGGTGCGCGGTTTCTCATGCCATCAAGCGACTCTCCATCATGGATGGCGAGTACGACACGCTGAACAGACGCGACATGCAAACCCAGCACACTGTAGAGAGGCATCAACATACGATACCACAGCATTGTGTGAATGCATATAGTCACGTGGACATAGTGAATATAAGCGGGCCAGCGTTCCGGTGCGGAGATCATTTGATGACGTATCGTCATACACATTGAAAAAACATGCGACGGCTCAAAATCAAAACGAGGCCAGTGATACTTACGGGAACATACAAATCCAGCGTTAATCTCGCCGTGGTTCTCGTCCTCCATAGCAGTACCTTGTATGTATATATAGCATATGTGGGTGTGATTGGAGAAATGGGGCTTATGGCTTTTGTGACCAGTGTACATTCGCACAGTCCGATCAGGATCTGCGCCATTCCATCAATGAATCACCTGTCAAGTTTCTAACAAGTAAAGCAATCAAGATCATTATCAAGCTACGGGAGTGTACGGGAAAATACACTGGTCACAAATCACATAAGCCCCATTTCTCCAGTTACAGCCACATAACAGTCTAGTGTATTTTGACTAGGAAACTCTTTGGAATTCCGAGGCTCGCCGAGGAATTCCTACCGTTTCCGAGACGAGTCTGATAAACTTAATATCAACACACGCTAGGCATGTATTCTATTTATCAGGTATCGTCTTATGCTAGCAAATAATTTGTTAGCGTTGAAAATAATCTCGGCTTGATTGTATTGTGTCATTACACTGACGTCACTCGGTAACGTCATGTGACGCCGTTCAGTTGTTGCCGGGCTAGAAGAAGCTGGGCCCGTTTCACTAAACTTCGTACGACTGAAATGTTCGTAAGTGCAAAATTATGAAGACTGTAAATTTCAAATTAACACTGTTATGTTCTAAACAATTATTGGATTTATATATATTGATGTTCAATAAATGTAAATCCATCAATTGAAATGACAGACTATCCTAAATTTTCACTTACGAACATGTTTGTCGTACAAAGTTTAGTGAAACGGTCCCTGTTCTTGTTTTGCACGTGGTGCCATCACACGTAGTAACTATGCGATTCTACAGTGTTTTGCATACGAAAAACATGCCAAGATTATTATTACCAGAGCATTAATAAATTCGCTCTTGTTATAGGACGATCTCCGTCCAAATCAAAACAAAACGACTTCACCAAATGGTGTATTCTTACATATTCAAATTCTCCCAAAGTCGGCAGATTTTTGTCAAAACATAATCACTAGAGCTGCTATATTTACTATTCGTCGTAAGAATGAGTATTTAAATGTAATAGATTAGTGATAATGTGAATGAAGAACGCGACATCCGCTGAAATTAGACAAGGATTATTTTCATCGGTCACGGATCTCCGGAGCAACGACAAATTGGTGCCAATTACAGAAAAAGCTAAGTGTCCCAACATGATCGGCTCCGATTGGTTGATTATCAGCAAGCAGTTTTGCAACTGGCTGATATGTCAGTTGTAACAGTTTTGCAACGCGCTGTAGTCTAAAATTAGAACAAATGCGGTTACTGTAACATACAGTAGATCAAAGTACTGAAAACACTGAGACGAGGTTACCTCTAGAATGGGTTGAATGTAAACAATATTTGAATATACATGTATTCACAAGAATATGCAAGAAACTATGCAATGTATCTTAGTTAAATGTTGCCAAATAATGGTATTATAGTGGCTTAGGAAATAACTCAACACACAAAATACTTACAATTTCTAATCATTTAAGTATAGAAAATGTAGGTCAATGTCACACACTATATGTCCGTTCCTTATTTCAGGTTCTGGTGGCAGTACTTTCACTACAGTGGAATATCGCTAAACCGAACACAAGAAAACACCTGTTATCTTATTTTTGATGAGTTTCTTGGTAATTTATCTTGGGGGATAATGTCTGTTCATGATCGCATAGCACACATATATGGCTCACAATGATCGGATACATGATTTACAGTGAAACCTCTCTAAAGCGGACACCCTGGGACCACACAGGGTGTCCGGTTATGGAGAGGTTCCACTGTACTTTGATACATGACTGCGATGATGACCAACGTCGTCGAGCACTGATACATGTACATTGGACACAGTCCCCGTCAGTATCACATGTACATGTAGGGACAGACATACACATTGAACATACGGGCACTCGTACCATGGTGTATACATGACATAACAGACAGGCGCGTAGCCAGGCAGCAATTTATGTACAGGCACACACTAATTTAGACCGAGCATAGTTGCGGACAGAAACTCTGCAAAGCCAGCCTACAGTCCGTAGAATACTCGAGTTGTGCATAGTTACTTCCCGTGACTAAACCGCGCATAAGTAGGGGGCCCGGGGGCATGGACCTACGGAGATGAACGATCCTGCATTTGTGGGCATTACAAAGCATTAGTTCGCCAATGTATTAAGATATACATGCTGTATCTAGGTGTACAATATATCCATATTATGCCAGTTAGTTTACTTAAAATGATAGTCAGGCCGGGGCCTATTAGCCTAACGGTAGCTACGCAGTTTTAGTCAAGGGTAGGAAGTCAGAAGCTACCGGTCCCGAGTCGAGCCTGATAACGATTAAAGTACAGTCTACTCTCGTTACCTCAACGTCTACTAAGTTAAACTACTGAGACCGTTTGACTAAACGTCGTACGATAAAAAATGTCGTACGAAGATATTTATACATTCACTTCATACATTAACGTGGTTCATTAATGCTACATTTGTTCGCCTATATGTAGGGGCTATTAAAACTGAACAAGTTCAGCAACGATTTCCTCAAATCGGCAGCTAATGCCAACATTGATATTTAGTTTAGTTTTGCACTTACGAACGTCTTAGTCTTATGCAGCTTAGTGAAGTGAGCCCCTGCTGATAACTGAAAGTCAAATTCATGGTCTCAAGTAAATGTTTTCCTACATAGCAACTAATTTTTACATAACAAGTATTTACCTCTGTCCTTTGGACTTTGAGTAAACAAGTGTAGACTGTATGACACAAGACAAGAGCATGGTAGTTTCAGACTGGGCACATATAATATAAAGTTCGTTGAAAAGAACACGCAATTTACGTTGAGTCATTACAAGATACAATATACAAGATACAATATTTATTTCCGAGCATGACTCTACTAGAAACAAAATTGCTACCCCCCCCACCGCTCAATAACTCGCGAGGGTATCAATTTATCCCATCACTTTAATGTAACGCATGGAAGAATGACTTTTGCAATCGGTTATCCGGCGTGTTTTGATATGTTAGCGATATAAAACTGTCAAAGCTGTATCAATACATTATTAATAAAGTAAATACACATGCAGGAATTTGCTATGTTAATGTGTCAATGTGTTTATCTGACATTTACATATATATCTTGCAAACTTGAAAGCTTCATTTCGTTGTGTTGAATGTTGAACAACAAGAAGAGAAAAGATGACTTCCATGGGAAAAATTATTTTCGTAGTTCGGACAATACATACAGAGTTACCTGACAAATAGGTGTGCTAACAACTAACTGAACGGAGATACACTGGTGAAGCATCTCACACGACCATTCATGTCCGGGCTGATTACACGACTTATCAGCTCTACTTTCTGTTTGGTGGCCGCGAATTTAAAAACAGCCATTTTGGCGACCTCTTGGTAGCACGATTTTTGTGACAAAAATACTGCATTTCTCACGAGCATATTCACATTTGTGGCCGTGTCTGGAGAAATGGGGCGTATGGGATTTATGACCAGTTTTAACTCCTGTAGCCTAGTTCACCAACATTGCAAAGTATACTTATCTAGCAAAGTATACTTTGAGGTAGAAATTTCAATTTTTGGATCAATTTATTGATTTTTATTATACTGCATTTATTACATTATCACAGCCATTTTGGCTGTGATAATATAATAAATTCAGTATAATAATTCTGCATACTTTTAATCATCAAATATATGCAGTCGGTAGTTCTATATGAAATAATGCATTTCGGGGAAAATAAATGATTACTCCCTCAAAGTATACTTTGCTAGATAAATTGCTGCAAATTTGATGAAATATGCTACTGATCAATAAGCACACTCCTGTAGCCTGACAACTATTTGTATTGCTTGTTAGAAGCATGGCGGGTGTTTCATTGATGGAATGTGGAACAGTGCAGATCCTCATCAGACTGTGCGGATTCACATGCTGATCTGAATATACACTGGCCGCAACCCATGAGCCCCATTTCTTCAGTCACAGCCACATTTGTTGATGTTTACGCCCTCGGCAAACTATCCCGATCCCGGTTGTCGTATCAGAGTCATTGATTCGTCATCCATCTGTGTGTTCGTCCGTCTGTCAGTTCGTGTAGCAGTGGAGAGAGTGGCCGCGTTGCATAGCGCGTCGGGTTGCTGATACTACGGTCGTGGATGCGAGCCTCACCCGAGGCAATGGGTTGTGTCCCTGTGTCCTTAGGCAAGACACGTTATCCACACTGCTTCAGTCCACCCAGATGTAAATGTGTACCGGCTAATTGCCGGGAAAGGTTTGAGTGCATGTATGTCTCCGAAATGTTGTAGTATAGGTGGACAGAGTAAGCATAGCGGCAACAGATAGAGGTGTACTGTAAATATGAGGTGTCCAGTAGCCGATTTCACAAAAATTCACTTATCTTGCTAAGTACACTTTGAGGGAAAAAAATTCAAATTAAGGATAAATTTATTAATTTTTATTATACTAAATTTATTATTCATTACCACGGCCATTTTGGCTGTGATAATGTCTTAAATTCAGTATAATAACTGTGCATACTTTTAATCATCAAATATATGCAGTCGCTAGTTCTATATTAAATAATGTATATCGGGGGAAAATAAAGGATTACTCCCTCAAAGTATACTCAGCTAGATAAGCATGTTTAGCAATTTTGGTGAAAATGGCTGCTGGTGTATATAACTGGTGTCATTGTGTTCCGATTACACAGCAAGTAGCGAATCTGGGGGCCGTTTCACTTAAACTTCGTACGACATAAATGTTCTTAAGTGCAAATCACAATGTCTGTAAATTTCACATTAACACTGTTTTCTTGTGAACCATTATTGGATTTACATGTATTGAGCATATGCAGCCTATGCTCAATACATGTAAATCCGTCAATTGAAATTTCCAGACGATCCTAAATTTGCACTTACGAACATTTTAGTCATACGAAGTTTAGTGAAACGGACCCCTTGTTCGTAAACAAACCAAGCCGGGAACATTCACGTAGATAACGGCGTGCAGACGTTGGTTATCAACCAAACAATGTACCGTGTAGTGAGGCCCCGTCGGTCGCCCGTTTTTTAACGGCGGTACAAATGCAGGTATGATTGTATAGCCACAACTCGTTCACCCCTCTCTAGGCACTGGTTTGCTATAGGCCGCTACAGTGCCGACAATGACATGCATTCGCTGAATAAGGTTTCATATTCGCGCACTAAAAAGCACATATATTCAAACTTCGATATTCTGGTATTCAGATGAAAATACGACAACAAGCAACAGTGAACAAGCTCATCTTTTAAATGATATTTCCTTATATTTTACCCAATGTTCGCCGTTCCATCAATGAAACATCCGTCACGCTTCTAAGGCAATAATAGATCGTTATCAGGCTACATACAGAGTGTGTTATTTGATGATAAGCTACACTCGTGACAAAAACCATAAGCCCAATTCTCCATCACATATGTGTTGTGACTGGAGAAATGAGGCTTTTGGGTTTTACGACCAGTGTAGCTCCTGATCAAATAGCACACTTCTGTAGCTTGATAACGATTGATGGAATGGTGAACCGTGTATATCCTGATCAGACTGTGCGGATGCACATGCTGATCTGGATCTACACTGGTCGCTAAACACCTAAGCCCCATTTGGCTAGTCACGGCCACATTTAGAGTTGGGAATATAGAATATACAGGATAATGTTAACTCGCAGTTTGGTCACAGGTCTTTGCCCATTACAATACATGCAAACGAATACAGAAATGAATATTTTTCTT
>JAQRGA010000518.1:0-23861 GCA_029237695.1 Conchocele bisecta | reverse complement strand
TTTTGCGACTGTTTGATCGGTTGCAAAATTAACATATCAAAATCAGTTCCAGTTACTTAGGGGTGAAAGGGGGGGTTAAATATTGCCGTTTGTTGTTTATTTTCTACTTTTCTCACCAACAACATGGTTTGATGGCACTACAGAATCATTTCAATGGAAATGAATTATGAAATTCTGTCAAACCATGTTTTTTATTTACAAAGAAGGCAAAATATGCAACACCAGCAAACGACAATGTTTTCTTCCCGCATTCTAAGAGTTATTAACTTTTACAATGCTGAATGACATTTTTCATCTACTTGTAGTGTTCTAATTTCCATTGTTATGCCCCCCTCTATGTACAGCCGGAGGGATACAGTGTTTGGACTGCATCCGTCCGTCCGTCAGTGTGTCGGGCACATTATGAAGTTCCCCCCAGAGTTTCTCAATTACGTAAAAACTTCTATATCCCTTGAAGGATTGCTTAAATATTTCAACACAGCATACTTGTGGACAAATTCCACACATCCATGCTGCCCTTAATATGACCTTGACCTCTGCACCTTTAGACCTTCACAACTTTGAACTTTTTCTCACATCAATAAGTTCGCTGGAGTTTCGCAATTCTGTCATAACCTCTTTATCCCGTGATGGATTACTTCAATATTTCAATACATCATACTTGCGGGATAATGCCACACATCCATGCTGTTCTTAATATGACCTTGACCTTTTGACCTTAGACAACTTTTTCACATATTAAGAACTGTGCAGGAGTTTCTCAATTCTGTCATATCTTCTTTATCCCTTGAAGGATCACTATACTAGTTCAATACATCGTACTTATGCACAAATACCACACATCCATACTGTCCTTAATATGACCATGATCATTTGACCTTCACAACTTTGATTTCTTTTTCCAAATAACATTTATTATTAACTTTGCCACAGTTTCTTCCATCTGCCGCGGGGCGCATTCATGTGCTGACAGGCCACATTGTCTTTTTTCTTCATAAAAAACATGGTTTACGAGCACTTTAGAATACTGTTCAATGGAAATGATTATAAAGGGCTGTCAACCCATGTTTTTATTGAGAAAGAAGACAAAATCAACAAATTGTTGCTTCTCGCGTTCTAGGGTTAAAATGGTAGCGGTGTCCATCAATTAAAATTTCCAGACGATCCTAAATTTGCACTTACGAACATTTTAGTCATACGAAGTTTAGTGAAACGGGTCCCAGTTTTATTCTATTATACCGTATACTAGAAACACAAATAATCGTGTTTATGGTACTAGGTTACGTAGGGTAAACCAGGACAGAGGCAGTATTTGCCATTGGGTGTTTCAACCTCACTCTATGCATTCATGTGAAATGTGACAGGGGTTAACGTCCCAGCAACAGTTGTCATATAGAGCCGCGGTCTCATCCGAAAGACCAGTCCTGTCCAAAAGACCAATCGGTTGGAAGTCCTATGAAAATGATTGTTCATGCATAGGGCGAAGATTGAACCAACTCGCTGACTGCTCTACCAACTATACTGTCAACCCATCCACTGTTTGGTGGTCAGTTTCACTTTATATACCGTAGAAAAGTCATTACATTCCGGCAACAGCTACTGTAAGGTCACGTGGTTGTGAATGGAGAACTGGGGCTTATGGGTTTTGCGACCAGTGTAGATCCAGATCAGACTGTGCGGATCTGCACTGTTCACCATTCCACCAATGAAACACCCGTCATGCTTGTAACAAGCAATGCAGATCGTTATCAGGCTACAGGAGTATGTTATCTGACCAGGAGCTACACTGGTCTCAATTTACATAAGCTCCATTTTTCGAAACCACATATCGAGACAGGACATGGCTTGAAGACTGGTCTGAAAGACCAGTGGGATGGAAATACTATGAACATATTTGTTGCTGTGACTGGAGAAAGGGGGCTTATATGATTTTTCACCAGTGTAGCTCCTGTCTAATAGCACACTCCTGTAGCCTGATAATGATCTACATTGTTATACGCATGACGGGTGACGGATGGCATAGCGAACAGGGCAGAACCAGTAGCCTATTTCATAAAAATTGCAAACTTTACTTTAAGTATACTTATCTAGCAAAGTATACTTTGAGGGAATAATATAATTTTACCTAAAATGCATTATTTCATATAGAACTAATTACTGCATATATTTGATGACTAAAAGTATGCAGAATTATTATACTGAATTGATTACATTATCACAGCCAAAATAGCTGTGATAATGTAATAAATTCAGTAGAATAAAACTTAATAAATTTATCCTTAAATTGATAATTTCTCCCTCAAAGTATACTTTGCTAGATAAGTACCGGTATACTTTGCAATTATGATGAAATCGGCTACAGGAGCTACACTGGTCTCAATTCACCTAAGCTCCATTTTTTCGAAGCCACATATCAAGACAGGACAAGGCTTGAAGTCTGGTCTGAAAGACCAGCCGGATGGAAATACTATGACCGTATTTGTGGCCGTGACTGGAGAAATGGGGCTTATGGGATTTGTCACCATTGCAGCTCCAGTCAAATAGCACACTGCTGTAGCCTGATAACGATGGAAATACCATGACCGTATGTGTTTGTTTATTTATTGGTGTTGAACAGCCTATCAACAGCTAAGGTAATGTATGACAAATGGGTTCGATCCCGTTTTAACCTGCTACATTAGAGGGAAAATCCCAACATCAGCATGGAATATTTACTTCGAGAAATAATATATTCAGCCCTGAAATTAGAATAACCTGACCTGGTGCCAGGTCCATACCACACCAGTCACTTGGCCCCTTCCCCTAAAATAGGATTACAAATAATCGTAATACTTATATAAGGGGTATAACCAGATTCAACTGTCAGATATAAAATGCCAAAGACATATATAAGGCCAAACCAGGTCTCCAGTCTGAATTCCGGTAAGGATGAACCCCGATCGTTCAATTACCCATCGCGTGCTCCCGACCAACCCCAACCATTGTTATTATCGTCAAGTGCCCTACCCTCTAAACTACCAAGCCATACCTATATAGGTTGGTGATCAGTTTTACCCTGTTCAACCTGATACTAGAAACACAAATTTTCAATGTTTCTAGGATCAAGTAGCATTAGGTTAAACGAGGATATACAAGACGAGACGCGAAGAATTTAAAGTCCCAGCAACAGCCAATGTTATATAGAAGCGAGGAGGCATCGGTTTCGAGTCTCATTGAAAGACCAGAGAGATGTCAATATAAGGTTCGACCATGTCCAGCTGTGGGTAAACGTTTGCTATGGCGCGAGGAACTGTTTGAACCCATGGCTGTATGCTGGACATGGTGGAACGTTATTGTTACATTTCTGTCGAAAAATTCATGCAATTTAAGCATTTATGCAGTACTTTCGGTACTTTGATAATCTGCTCCATTCAAACAGCTGATTTACCCATACATATTCCGCAGCCGCAGTACACGTCACGCTATGCAGCCGCATCAAACGACAATTAGATCACGGTTCGTCCGCATGAGGAGATAATTCGCGAGCTTTAGCGAGTGAATTATCGATCGTACATGTGGACAAACGTGATATGGACGTCAATATATCCATACATTGCCCATGTGCTGAGTAAATGCAGAAACAAAACTCGAACATGTATCAAAGATGTAATAATGCTGAAATAGCTGATTTTGGAGGCCAATATGACGACAGGGATGTTTAATTTCATCTCTCGGTTACTTCGACGCATAGAAACGAACGTTGACATTCTTAAATGTCTTCTCCTTGCAGAAACGATAATTAAGAATGTTAACTTCCATTTCTTCGTTTCCACACCGCGTAGAGGCGAATGTTAATGGCCTTATTTTTCGTCTCTTCATTCTTTCGCAGCTTAGAAGTGAATAAGAACAATATAACGTTTGTTCCTTTGTTGCGAAGCCGCATATAAACGAAAATTAAGAACGTTAAATTTCGACTCTTCATTCATACGCAGCATAGATATGAAAATAAAAAGTTTCTTCTCTGCGTTAACCTTATACATGCTGAGGATACGCCATTATGTTTGCGGAAAATCCTGAATATTGTCCTACTATATGTCGCGACCACCATTTGAACCGTCTTGTTGTGATGGTTCAAATGAGTGGTCACAACATATATTATTACCAAACACCCTATATAGAGGATCTCAAACTCGTTTCCATTTGATATGATATTTATAAAACGAGTCACGTACAATTTATGCACCGAGCCTCTGGTGAGGTGCACAAAATCGGCGGAAGAGTCTCATATCAAATGGAAAAAAGTTTGAGATTCTGTTCATCACATGACTTCACCATCCAAAGAGATACATTGTATAAGGTATGTAAAAGCTTGAACGCAAATTTTAAAGTCATTTGACCTTGATCTTAGGCATGTGGGCCGCATGGGTTGGCTATAGAATGAAAATATGGATGATAATAAATAATTATTTGAAGTTTGAAGTAAATCAGAGTATGTGGTGTGGAGATATAAGGTATGTAAAAACTTTAACAGAAATTTCAAAGTCATTTGACATTGACCTTGGGCATGTGGACCACATGGGCAGGCTATAGAATGAAAATATGGATGATGAATAAGAAGTACATGTACAGAGATAGTAGGTATGTGAAAACATTAAAGCAAATTTTGACAGAAACTTTAACGCAAACTTCTAAGTCATTTGACCTTGACATAGGTGACCTTCACCTTGGGCACAGGGGCCGCATGAGTGGGATACAGCATGAATATATGGAGGATGACTAAAAAGCATATGAAGTTTCAAGTCAATGTGACTTAGGACTGCAGAGATATAAGGTATTTAAAAACTTTAACAGACATTTCGGACGGATTGTGATCACTATCATCGTCACAGCTGTATCGCTTACCGCAAGCGGGTTCGACAAAAAAGTAACAGGTTCCTGTTCTTTGTAAAGACATAATTTTACCAAACGAATCACTGAGCTTCCAATGACGTTTCAAACATTACGGACGTCATTTGGAACATCATTTTGTGCAACAATTCTGCAAAAACCAGGAACCCACTTGCCCACAAGGCCTTTATCAAGAAATTAGTTTCTACTAATCGCCAAGTGGCATCCATTTCACAATGTTTATTCGTTACGTCATGACATCATTGCATGGGCATCACGACGCCTTAAAGTTATAAAAGATGGTGCTGCATAAAGAATACGGGAAACAAAAATTAATGTTAAAACAAGAGGGTTGCGCAGCTGACAAACGACATGTTGGAAAGCTTGCAGACCCTGATCAGACTGCAGACCATTTTGTTCATTTGGCATAACGTATGCGCATAATACGAATACGTAATTATGGTGATGCGGCTAGCCAACCAAATTAACTCCAGGTGTTATTGCAATTGTGTCATATCACATGTATACAAGAATGCCGCCACCTAAGCGGTATCGCGCCTGCCGAGGCATTTGTCCGTGAACATTACAAGTAAATAAATGACCTTGACCTTGATAATTTGGATATGGGGGTGTGAATAATGAAGCATCATCCCTAGACAAAGATTGATGTGAAATAGTATCAAAGTCTGGCAAGGGGTCAAAGAGATATTGTGGAACCAATCTGTAGTAATCGCCCATTCGAAGGAGTAGCGTCTTCGCGCACGAATGCAAGCAGTACAGTCCGATTTACCCCGAAATTTGCGACTCCATAGCTCGAACTGGGTAAAAGCCAAAATTAAAGTATTCCGACATTCGGAAACCTCGGAGTCCGTATAGGCTAAATGTGGAATCGTTCGTTCGTTTCAATGCAGCCAATGTGTAGTAATAGTCGTATGAAGTCGTGCCATTTCGTCCAAAAATGCAGGAATCGTTCGCTATCTGAGGCGAAGCGATTTTTCTCCAAATTTTGAGATTTCGTAGCACGGAAAGTATAACAGCTACGCTTTGTTTCTTTTCACTTTCAGAAACACTGAATACCGTAGATGCTAATTCTTGAATTGTTTGTTCGTGTGCGTACGGCCAATGTGCAGTACTCTCCCAGTGAAATAGTGACGTTTTCACCCGCGGCGGCAAGCAGAAAGCAGTACGGTCCGAGTTACCCCGAACTTCGCGACTTCATAGCTCGAACTTGGTAATAGCCAGAATGAAAGTCTTTGCACACTCGGAAACCTTGGCGTCCGTAGATGCTAATTGTGGAATTGTTCGTTCGCTTCCGTTAAGCCAATCTGTATTAATCGCCCATTCGAAGGAGTAGCGTCTTCGCGCACGAATGCAAGAAGCAGTACAGTCGATTTACCCCGAAATTTGCCACTCCATAGCATATCTCGAACTGGGTGATAGCCAGAATTAAAGTCTTTGCACATTCGGAAACCTCGGAGTCCGTAGATGCTAAATGTGGAATTGAACGTTCGTTTCAATGCAGCAAATGTGTAATAATCGTCGTATGAATCGTTCGCTACCTGAGGCGAAGCGATTTTTCTCCAAACTTTGAGATTTCGTAGCACGAAAAGTATAACAGCTACGCTTTGTTTCTTTTCTTAGCGTCTTCGCGCACGAATGCAAGCAGTACGATACGATTTACCACGAAATTTGCGACTCCATAGCTCGAACTGGGTAATAGCCATAATTAAAGTCGTTGCACATTCGGAAACCTCGGAGTCCGTAGATGCTAAATGTGGAATTGTTCGTTGGTTTCAATGCAGCCAATGTGTAGTAATCGTCGTATGAAGTCGTGCCATTTCGTCCAAAAATGCAGGAATCGTTCGCTACCTGAGGCGAAGCGATTTTTCTCCAAACTTTGAGATTTCGTAACACGAAAAGTACAACAGCTACGCTTTGTTTCTCTTCACTTTCAGAAACACTGGATACCGTAGATCCTAATTCTCGAATTGTTTGTTCGTGTCTGTACGGCCAATGTGCAGTACTCTCCCAGTGAAATAGTGACGTTTTCACTCGCGGCGGCAGGCAGAAAGCAGTACGGTCCGATTTATCCCGAAATTTGAGACTCCATAGCTCGAACTGGGTAATAGCCAGAATTAAAGTCTTTGCACATTCGGAAACCTCGGAGTCCGTAGATGCTAAATGTGGAATTGTTCGTTCGTTTCAATGCAGCCAATGTGTAGTAATCGTCGTTTGAAGTCGTGACATTTCGTCCAAAAATGCAGGAATCGTTCGCTACCTGAGGCGAAGCGATTTTTCTCCAAACTTTGAGATTTCGTAGCACGAAAAGTACAACAGCTACGCTTTGTTTCTTTTCACTTTCAGAAAAACTGGATACCGTAGATGCTAATTCTCGAATTGTTTGTTCGTGTCCGTACGGCCAATGTGCAGTACTCTCCCAGTGAAATAGTGACGTTTTCACCCGCGGCGGCAAGCAGAAAGCAGAAAGCAGTACGGTCCGATTTACCCCGAACTTCGCGACTTCATAGCTCGAACTTGGTAATAGCCAGAATAAAAGTCTTTGCACACTCGGAAACCTTGGCGTCCGTAAATGCTAATTGTGGAATTGTTCGTTCGCTTCCGTTAAATGAATCTGTAGTAATCTCCTATTCGAAGGAGTAGCGTCTTCGCGCACGAATGCAAGCAGTACGGTCCGATTTACCCCGAAATTTGCGACTCCATAGCTCGAACTGGGTAATAGCCAGCATTAAAGTCTTTGCACATTCGGAAACCTCGGAGGCCGTAGATGCAAAATGTGGAATTGTTCGTTCGTTTCAATGCAGCAAATGTGTAGTAATCGTCGTTTGAAGTCGTGCCATTTCGTCCAAAAATGTCGGAATCGTTCGATACCTGAGGCGAAGCGATTTTTCTCCAAACTTTGAGATTTCGTAGCACGAAAAGTATAACAGCTACGCTTTGTTTCTTTTCACTTTCAGAAACACTGGATACCGTAGATGCTAATTCTCGAATTGTTTGTTCGTGTCCTTACGGCCAATGTGCAGTACTCTCCCAGTGAAATAGTGACGTTTTCACCCGCGGCGGCAAGCAGAAAGCAGTACGGTCCGATTTACCCCGAAATTCGCGACTTCATAGCTCGAACTGGGTAATAGCCAGAATAATAGTATATAGGCAGTCAAAATGATACCACCTAACGGTGGTATCATTTTCCCACCCTATATACTACTACACCACCCCCCGAAAAACACCGTTTCGTCCAATAGCACAAACTGGTCACCAACACAAAAAAACGTGACAATCGGTGTCATAATACATAAGTTGAAAAGAGGTCCAATTGAACAGATAAAACTATACTAATAAAAAGGATTTGTTTTTGTCTCGTTGTCATATTGGTGTCATAAATACCTCATGTTCATTTAACATCCACTTGAACAGATAAATCTCATTGGTTATAACGAAAATATTATAACAAAATGGATAATATAATACGCAACCATATGGAATCTTATAACGCTGTTAAAGAATATTACGGTGTTTCTACAACATTAAAACACTTTAAAATGAGAATAATATGCAATATAGAATACATGAAATATCAACGTAATTTATTACGCTCCGATAAAAACGTTGCATTTACAATATTATACCGGCAGTTGTGTCGTGGTACAAGGATCAAATTCGCGAAATGAAGCGACTAAATAGGATCGGAGAAACACTACCGAAACATTATCAAAATGATATTATTATAAAACCGTTTAAAATAAACGATTCGTTTACGGTTCGATATTGCTTTTAACGAAGAAATTATTAGAAGAAATCATTAATGCAATTTCAATGCGTCCGCGTGCGATAGTTTATTTTTCAACACGGCATTTTCCTCCTCCACTATAGCTAATTTATTTCGCAGATCAGCAACTAATTCTACCTGCTCCAGTCTACCACGTTCCCCCTAGCCTCAGGGCAGTGTAGTTGCTTATGTCTACAAAGAGTTTGGGCACTAACGAACTTACAGGGGCATCTGGGGCATTGAAATTGAGGGGCGACACAAGGAAACTTTCTACGTCTCGATATATGCCTTCGTAGATAATCTTTACAAGCAAAAGTCTTACAACAAGTAGCACACTCCATTTTTATTTTTTTGTATATATATGTATATGTTTATGTTTAATTGGACATGAAAAAACATCATGTGTAAATTTTTCATGTCAAATTGAACAGATAAATCTCATAGGTTATATTACAGAAAATATGATAACGCCAGAAATAGAAAGTTTGAGAAGAGAAGCCGAATCTCTAGGGATTACTTATAGTAAACGGTTGAGAGTTAGGGGGTTGACAAATCTTATAAACTCCACAAAGAATGAGGCGTTTATGAAGCGGTTTACCCGCGCCCACAAACGAGGAGCCTTTAAAGACCTGTCACTAGCGGAGGAAGTTGGTAACAGAATTCAAAAGAAAGTATTGCGGGGTTAAGGGCCAGTGTAATCAAACCTTTAAGCACGTCCCAAATTAGATGCACAGGCAACACAAATAATAAGAAAAAATCTATCGTTCGCGCGATAGTGGAAAAAGGTGAAGAAATATTGGGGGCTCACGATGAAACATTGGAAAAGGTAGAAAAGGGAAGACGGGTAGTTATATTATCCTTTCGTAAAAACATTGACATCAACGAGTCTGAACGCATGTCCGATAAAATCGCTCCGTATCTAACAACAAATTTTTATTTGAGATATTCATATTCTTACAAGCTAGAACATATGGAGGAAACTAAAAATGGAAAACCTAAAACTATAATATTTCACAAAAGATCTCGGTGATAGCGAACCACTATCATCAATGAAAACCGTTAAAAAATGGTTGTCAGATAAGGAGCAAACACGAATAATGTCCGATAAAATAGACAGACCGAATACAAAGTGGAAGTTTGTAAGATGGGTAGAGGTTTTTGTAAAGTTAATACAGGGCAGTAGGGGAATAGATTTGGGACTACAATCCAAAGAAGTAGCGGGAGGAGAACTTCAAGAATGGTTGAGGAATAGAAAAGGTATGTATTCTTTAGATAAGTATAATGACGACCTTTGTCTGTTCAGGTGTCTAGCTATGCACCTTGATAAAAGATCAGACCTGACAGATGTACAGAAAAAGCGAAAGAACTTAGTAAGCAATATTTCGGTAGTAATGTGGTTTCACCAATTCCTTTTTCCGATCTTAAAAAGGTGGAAGAGTTTTTTAAAATTGGTATAGAAGTATATCAACCCACCAAATGTGACGTATGGTGGTTGAAAAAGGTACCAGCGCACTATGATGCAATAGGTAATAAACCAATGACAATAGGACTGTTTAATAATCACGCATTTCTGATAAAAAAACCTTAAAAAAACCTATCTAAAATTTACGCCTGCGATAATTGCAAGCAGAAATTCACGAAAGCGAGTAATATGAAGAGACACGGACCAACATGTATGAGAGGTGAGACAAAAGTAATATGTGATGGTAATTATTTAGAGCGCCCACGTTCGTCGTTCGAGAAAGCGTTCTACCCAAAAGGTTCTAACAGTTATGGTGCGATCGATTGGATGCACTCTGTGGAAAAGCGGGAGGGAATTCACATTCACCACGAACAGTGCGGCACGGAGGTGAAAGATGGATTTTAGGAGCTCCGGTAGATGGATACTGTCCAGAAAACCAATACCGTATATCAATATCACGGCTGTTACTGGCACGGGTGTGAGATTCATGCAAAGCATAAAAAAGAAGAACGTGCATCCACAATGAGAAGAGATAAAGTTATTAGAAAAAGCAAAGAATTCAACCTAGTAGTTATGTGAGAATGCGAATTTCGAAGAACGGGTAAAGATATAAAGATCGGTTGCGACACTACTCTTTATCCATATCAGATAGTATACGATTTTGTGGCGTATCTCAGCCAGAAGTTGAAACTACGGTAATAGTTTAGAGTACGAAGCTGAGCACGTTCCGGTAAGCGTTAGTATAGGAGATAATTTCTCAGGAACGGTAATCTATATTTGTGATAAAGATCCCGCAAAACTTATAGAAAAATTCGCAGAAGATTTGAAAGTCAGGGGAAAAGCTATAAGAGAAGAAGTATGGTCAAGATACGAGTTTAATACGGAATATTTACGTGAAAAACAAATCGCCCAGATCGAACAGTGGATAGAGCAAGTACCGGTTATAGGTTTTAACAGCAGTAAAGTACGATATAAACTTAATAAAGAAATATTTAGTAGGTGAACTGTCATCAACAACGAAGAAAAGTAATGGTTGGAAAAAGGGCGAGCGCGACAATATTTCTATTTACTCCGGAGCTTAGATTTCTTGATGTAATACTTTACCTAGGAACCGGTGTAAGTTACGATAGTTGGATAAAAGCCTACGACTGCAAAGGACAGAAATCTTTCTTTCCTTACGATGGTTGGTTCGATTCTACAGACAAGCTGGATTACCCGGGACTACCGGATATAGAGAATTGGTATTCCAAACTATCTGGGAAAAATGTTACTAGACGAAACAGAATTAAGTAAATTGTCGTAGAATTTTCGAAGAAGAGAATATGAAAACTTTCAGAGATTGGTTGAAATATTATAACGATTTAGATGTAGCACCGTTCCTAGAAGCTGTGGGAAAAAATGTGTGAATTTTATAAACACAGGGGGTGTAGATTTTTTCAAAGACGCGGTAACACTACGGGTGTGGCTATACAATATTTATTGAGAGGAACATTAAAGAACAAAAATCTTCAAAGACGATTATACCGGAGGATGCTCTATGCGCGCCGAAAGAAGAAACATACGAAATTGATGAAAGACGCTCTAGTTGGTGGTCCATCGATAGTATTTACGCGATATGCGGAAGCCGGTGTTTCAAATATTAGAGTGGGTTCCAAACCTTGCGAGGCTGTTTTGCGGTATGACGCAAACGCGTTATATTTATCTACGTTAAATAAAGAGATGCCGTGTGGGAAAGAAACTGGTTTGGGTTTGCGGAGGTGGATATAGAAGTTCCACACAACTTAAAAGATAAGTTTTCCGAAATGTCTCCACTTTTTATAAACAGAGAAGTAGAGGTTGATGAAGTTCCCGCGCACATGTTGAAATATTTAACAGATACTGGCCGAACTAGAGGAAACGGAAGAAAATTGTGGGATCTATGTCGGCCACTAAAGTATTGCTGTACGCGCCACTGTTTTGAAATGGTATTTAAAACACGGCCTAGAAATAACGGGAGTTCATCGTGTTATAGATTATATTTAGTGGCAAACCCTTCGAATGGTTCGCTAAAGAAGTTACAGCCGCAAGACGAACGGGGGATGTAGAAACCGAATAAGAAACCGGTGGCCGACATAATGAAATTATTAGGAAACTCGTGTTGCGGAAAAATGATAGAGGCAACGGAGAGACATTTAAAATACGACATATACGCGAGACGAAACCTGTGTGACAAAGCATTAAGATCCGCGTATTTTGATGATTTGGAAAAGATAGGAGATGCGTACGAAATATCTTCAAGAAAACCCAGGTGCTCAGTAAAGAGACCATTCCATTGTGGAATAGCGGTTTATCAACTAGTTAAATTGAGAATGTTGGAATTTTACTACGAATTTCTAGACAAATACGTAAAAAGAGAAGACTTCGAATTAATACAGATGGACACGGATAGTATGTATATAGGAGTTAGCGGAAAAACGATAGAGGAATTGATTAGACTAACTTACTAGATGAGTTTGAAAAAGAAAAAAGAAATGGTTGGCTTGGGATAAATGGAGAATAGAGAACCAGGACTTTTCAAAATGGAATTTAGCCGAGATAGGGCGATAGCGTTATCTAGTAAGTGTTATTTCGTAGAAAAATTTAATTCAATTAATGAAAACTCCGCGAAAGGAATGTCCAAGAGAAACTAACGATTTAAATTGGGATAGATATAAACGAGTACTAAGCGAAACTACAAAAGATGGAAAACACATTATAGATGCAGCTCAAAATAGAGGATTTAAAATGAAAGACGGTGTTATGAAAACGTACTGTCAACGAAATTAGGACTATCGGCGTACTACGATAAAAGACGCGTGTTATCGGACGGAATACATACGGAATCTCTTTAAAGACTATGACGATCCGGGGGTAAACTGGGTGTCAGAAGGCACCGCGAGAAGTTCTTCGCGAACAAACCCTCGAGAGGGCCATCATCCAATAGTAGAGCACGGGCTCATCGGGTTTGCTAATAGATCGATCTAGATGATATACATTGAGAGACCACACGGGATCAGTCGCGCGGCGGCTGCCACCTTCGAGCTCTCCGGTTGATAGAGGTACCGGACGTCAATATCCGATGGAAGCCGTTGCTCCTCTAAACCAACGGGTCGCCCGCGCGAGAAGGCAGAGGGCTTGCTCGTCACCCTTTTAAACTTGATGGCATCTATGGGCTTCTTACCTATCAATCTGGTCACCTCTCCGTTCAGTGCGGAGACCACGGCGGGCAGTCTGGCCACCCACTCGGTCGATCGCGAATATGAGGGTCTACAAGTTCTTTAGCGTATTGGTGTCCGAACAGTCTCTCAGCCAGGGTCCGATTGAAGCGTTCCACGATCCCCTGGTCCCGGTGGATGTTGACGCGGCCGCGTCTGATAGAAACTTTGTGCTTAGCCAATAGATGAGAGACAGCGCCCATGAACTCGCGGCCGGGATCGACCTGGAGAAGATTCGGCCATTTGAGAGGACTCCTCTTATATATTCGGGAAATGAGCCTCGGCCACTTCCTTAGACTCTTTAGTGGCCAACGGCTCAGCCCCCTTATAACGACTCGCTACGTCAACGATTGTCAGCGCGTACTTGTACGTCTTGCGACCGACGCGATCGTGAGGGAGAAACAGGAGATCCGCTTGGTGAACTTGGTTCGGCACCGGCACGTCGAATTTCGGGCGCGGAATATTGCGAGGCGCGGGTAAATAGATCTGCCAGATGGCCTGCTTCTTGAGCCATTCCTTGGCTGCATTTTCGGAAACCTTGGTCGCCGCCGCGAGGTTCTTGATGGCCGCGAGTCCTTCCAGTAGCCGCGTGGGCTGTAGTATGTGTTTGATAACTTGCGCGTTAGTTTGGTATCAAGTTTGCGCGTGTTCATCGTATGTGAAAGTATTCTAATATATCGGACAATCTCCAACATGCACTCGTCAGCTCGTCCGGTAACTGCGTCATTAATAATAAACCTTTGGTTGGAAGTACAATCACATTTGGAGGTTAAGTTCCCGCTCCTATTCCAATTCGTGAATTGGGGGAACTCGGATCAATCCCCAGGATTGGTGGGAATCTTAACATCCGCTTCGCGAAAAGGGTGGCCGTTGTTTCGTCTTCGCGTCTCGAGAGAATCTTGGGCCAGACGGATCATACCCTTTGTGCCAGCTATACGGTGTCTAATGGCCGTGTAGCCTACATCGATCAAAGCGTAATAAAGATCGTCAACTAACATCGTTAATATATATTTAAAACAAGTTCAATTGCTTATTTCAATCTCGATTGAATATATAGTAGCTGACGAGACCCGTCGCAGCCATTCTCACGACGATGAACGCGATCTCGCGGTCTTTTTGGGCCTCTGACGGTACATAGAAATCTGAAAGTTGGGGCTCGCGATTCATTGGATCGAGACTTCTCTGCGGATATGCCAGCGCGTACTCGCGGTTGGCTTCTTCAACGTTCTGGAAAGTTTGCGCGGTGTGATTCTCGCGGCGAAGCTCTTCGTTGACCCAGTCAAGATGGGCGGTTCGTTTTTTCGACCACGCTTCCTTCGCGCTATTGAGTTGTTCTACAGCTAAATCGTGACGCTCGCGCTCCTCATCCGCGTTCGAGTTTTTTAGTTTAGAGAATAGAAAGTTGCTGCCGCTGAACGCCAATGCGTTCACGAGCGCTCCTCCTACTATTGTTCCGATCGTAGCCATTTTATTTCCATATATTAACGGGTATAATTCCAGCTTTAATTAGATAATCTCGGGTCCAAACTGCGCCCGTTACACCCAAGGTCACGAGCCCTATGTCTCTCACAGTAAAGTCCAATTTGGGAGCTGGCCCTCCTAAGGCCATCTTTCCTGCTCGAGCATACACGATACTGAGACCCGATATCACCACGGCGTGATAAAGCACATTCACTATCATTTTACCATCGCGTTCAGCCATTATTGCATATAAAAAGGATCGCGTGTAATGTTTACATGTGGCGCATCCCTCAACGATTGGATTGGAACCGCGTCCAACAGTGTTGGGGGTTGTTTTTTCAATTTCAGCCTCGTTGATGATAGGGGGGATCTGTTGTTGAAACGGTAAAGCACATACAGGGTGCCCACAACTGACAGACCACCAACAACAACCCACGGGATCCAATCAGTTGGAGCAATCGGTTCCAATCCAATAGCGATTGGGGGGGAAACAGCTGCCACCGGGTGTTTTGCCGTCTCTGTCTCCGATTGCAACGACGTTTGGCCTCTCGAAGCTCGGCGAGTATTTTATCTTGTTTAGCTTTTCGTGTCGCAGCAGCCGCTCTCCCAGCCGCTGTCTTTTGGGATTTTTTATACGCGGTATGTCATCCAGTGGTGGAGTAACACTCGGGTTCGATTGTGTTGGAGCAATCGGGTTCAACTCCGTCACTCTCGCGGGTGTGTCTTGTGTCATCATTTTCAGAGCTTATAGTTCGTGGGCATATATGTCCAAATTGACAGTGTTTACCTGTGGTCAACGCGGTTGTCAGCGGAGCTAAGTACATTCCAAACTTGTGATAAATTGAGCAGCATGCTGTTCTAAGAGTGTGTCCTATAAAAGGGTCAGTCTCTAGATCGCGAATCAACCCCGCGGTGTCTGGTATAAGGAGAAGTATACTAACGGTGGTAGCGTACAAATGAATAGCCGCCGATCCGAGAGTTTTTGTCATCTCCGCACCTAATTTGGATTCGTATCGCGCGTACATCGTATCGACCTCCGCATCTGACATCTTATCCACCTGACAAACTGAGAGACGCCTACCGAAATTATGCTCCGACTGTCCCCCAGCAACCAGCGCAGTTAGACGCTCGCGACACGCCGCGTTTTCATTTTCTTTCGGGACCGTATTGGCAGCCGTGCCGGCAGTCGTGCTGACAGGTGTTCCTACAGTTTCAGTCGTGTCGGCAGTCGGAGCGACTGTTTCTTCCATTAGCTGATCGAGAAGTTCGTCGCAGTTCATTATTGCTAATTTTCTTAAAATTAATTTAATTATTCTTACAAGTCTCATAAGTTAACTATATTGCCAAGCGCACCACCAGATACTTATGATCACCGTTATGCTCGCAATAAAGCTCGCAGCGGAGCAACAAATTACTTAGCAATTGCTCAGCATTATTAAGCATTTTCTCAGCATTGTTAAGTATTTGTTAAGCATTGTTCAGCAATTGCTCAGCATTGCTCAGCATTGTTCAGCATTTGCTCAGCATTTGCTCAGCATTGCTCAGTAATTGTTCAGCATTTGCTCAGCATTGCTAAGCATTTACTCAGCAGTTACTAATTAATTACATTATAAGCAGTTGGTTGATCAGTCTTTAGCAGAAGCTTGGCGTGCTTTGTTTCCGAAAGTATCTGTCGAACCTCCAGGCGCTCCTCGCGCGTTGGGATAACGTCATTCTCTCTAAGACATTCATCGAATGAGTCTCGGTCCTTGCAGTGGAAGAGTGCGACCCATTTCGTTTGCTCGCGCAGATCCTTGAGGACGGCATTGTACTTCTGAGTGGAGATCCATACGCTTTGCCTAGCATGACGGCCAGAAAATGCGAGCTCGGACAGCATGTCCTTCTTTTTGGTCATCGCCGCCTTGGCCGAGCAATCGTCAATCACGTATAGGGTGGGCTCACCCTGGAATATTTGATAGAAGACACGCAGCCAACCGTGAAGCCTGTCGCCGGGGGTCAATAACGTATACCTCAGGGTCGATCCATATCCACGGGCGCCGCTGATAAGTCTCGTTGTGCCGCACAGTGGGACACAGGATCACAATGTGACGAAAGGCATCGCGGTGGTAGGAGCCCTCTAGCAAGTCGAGGATGAAAACCGTTTTTCCGCATCCTGTCTGCCCACATATTATGGCAGAGTGGGCATCTCCAATCGTGAATTGGATTGGTATTGATTGCTAATTTTCTTAAAATTAGTATAAAGCTGAGACGTATCGGCCATTTTCGATGTTGAGTTGCGCGTCCGTTATTATATACAAGTATACGTTCAATGTGCCAGCTCCATTCGCCTCTTTGGTTATCTGGATCGTCACACCCTCACTAGCGTTCTCAACTTGACGTCCGCTACCGTGCATTTGGTCATCGTCGCTGGCTCGCATGTCTAGCCATAGAGCGTATTTGGTAGTCAGAAAATCCGAGAGGGAGACGTCCGAGAGCTGCAGGTCTTTGGCAACCGCGGCAACCTCCGGGGAACGCTTAGAGCCGGGGAAGCAAAATGTTTTCTTACTTCGTCCCACTGCTGGTGCGCGCGAAGACCCGCGCTGTAGAGTTGATTGGGTACTCTCTCGATCGTCACCTCTACCTTCGTGATTTTGGGGTTATAGAATTTGTCGGATTTTCTATCACCGAGCGCGAACTGACCCTCCTCGAACAACATCAGTATACCTTTCATCGAGCGGGCGGGTACGTTGACGTTGATATTCCACAATGTGTCGCCTTTGTCTTTCGTTATCTTGCGGTGGCGAAGAACTCGTCGTAATGTATGGCAAAACGCGCCCGACATACTGGATCTGATTAATCGCGCGATTCGGGCATCGTGACCATGTCGTACTCCAGCGAAACATTGTCGATCGTATACTTCGATGTCATGTCAGTGGCTATGATAACTCGGCCGTAGTCGTTGAACGTTATTCGTTGAACGCTGTCCGAGCTCGCATTTTCTGGCCGTCATGCTAGGCAAAGCGTATGGATCTCCACTCAGAAGTACAACGCCGTCCTCAAGGATCTGCGCGAGCAAACGAAATGGGTCGCCCTCTTCCACTGCAAGGACCGAGACTCATTCGATGAATGTCTTAGAGAGAATGACGTTATCCCAACGCGCGAGGAGCGCCTGGAGGTTCGACAGATACTTTCGGAAACTAAGCACGCCAAGCTTCTGCTAAAGACTGATCAACCAACTGCTTATAATGTAATTAATTAGTAACTGCTGAGTAAATGCTTAGCAATGCTGAGCAAATGCTGAACAATTACTGAGCAATGCTGAGCAAATGCTGAGCAAATGCTGAACAATGCTGAGCAATGCTGAGCAATTGCTGAACAATGCTTAACAAATACTTAACAATGCTGAGAAAATGCTTAATAATGCTGAGCAATTGCTAAGAATTTGTTGCTCCGCTGCGAGCTTTATTGCGAGCATAACGGTGATCATAAGTATCTGGTGGTGCGCTTGGCAATATGTTAGACTTATGAGACTTGTAAGAATAATTAAATTAATTTTAAGAAAATTAGCAATAATGAACTGCGACGAACTTCTCGATCAGCTAATGGAAGAAACAGTCGCTCCGACTGCCGACACGACTGAAACTGTAGGAACACCTGTCAGCACGACTGCCGGCACGGCTGCCAATACGGTCCGAAAGAAAATGAAACGCGGCGTGTCGCGAGCGTCTAACTGCGCTGGTTGACTGGGGGACAGTCGGAGCATAATCTCGGTAGGCGTCTCTCAGTTTGTCAGGTGGATAAGATGTCAGATGCGGAGGTCGATACGATGTACGCGCGATACGAATCCAAATTAGGTGCGGAGATGACAAAAACTCTCGGATCGGCGGCTATTCATTTGTACGCTACCACCGTTAGTATACTTCTCCCTATACCAGACACCGCGGGGTTGATTCGCGATCTAGAGACTGACCCTTTTATAGGACACACTCTTAGAACAGCATGCTGCTCAATTTATCACAAGTTTGGAATGTACTTAGCTACGCTGACAACCGCGTTGACCACGGGTAAACACTGTCAATTTGGACATATATGCCCACGAACTATAAGCTCTGAAAATGATGACACAAGACACACCCGCGAGAGTGACGGAGTTGAACCCGATTGCTCCAACACAATCGAACCCGAGTGTTACTCCACCACTGGATGACATACCGCGTATAAAAAATCCCAAAAGACAGGCGGCTGGGAGAGCGGCTGCTGCCACATGAAAAGCTAAACAAGATAAAATACTCGCCGAGCTTCGAGAGGCCAAACGGTCGTTGCAATCGGAGACAGAGACGGCAAAACACCCGGTGGCAGCTGTTTCCCCCCCAATCGCTATTGGATTGGAACCGATTGCTCCAACTGATTGGATCCCGTGGGTTGTTGTTGGTGGTCTGTCAGTTGTGGGCACCCTGTATGTGCTTTACCGTTTCAACAACAGATCCCCCCTATCATCAACGAGGCTGAAATTGAAAAAACAACCCCCAACACTGTTGGACGCGGTTCCAATCCAATCGTTGAGGGATGCGCCACATGTAAACATTACACGCGATCCTTTTTATATGCAATAATGGCTGAACGCGATGGTAAAATGATAGTGAATGTGCTTTATCACGCCGTGGTGATATCGGGTCTCAGTATCGTGTATGCTCGAGCAGGAAAGATGGCCTTAGGAGGGCCAGCTCCCAAATTGGACTTTACTGTGAGAGACATAGGGCTCGTGACCTTGGGTGTAACGGGCGCAGTTTGGACCCGAGATTATCTAATTAAAGCTGGAATTATACCCGTTAATATATGGAAATATAAAAATGGCTACGATCGGAATAATAGTAGGAGGAGCGCTCGTGAACGCATTGGCGTTCAGCGGCAGCAACTTTCTATTCTCTAAACTAAAAAACTCGAACGCGGATGAGGAGCGCGAGCGTCACGATTTAGCTGTAGAACAACTCAATAGCGCGAAGGAAGCGTGGTCGAAAAAACGAACCGCCCATCTCGACTGGGTCAACGAAGAGCTTCGCCGCGAGAATCACACCGCGCAAACTTTCCAGAACGTTGAAGAAGCCAACCGCGAGTACGCGCTGGCATATCCGCAGAGAAGTCTCGATCCAATGAATCGCGAGCCCCAACTTTCAGATTTCTATGTACCGTCAGAGGCCCAAAAAGACCGCGAGATCGCGTTCATCGTCGTGAGAATGGCTGCGACGGGTCTCGTCAGCTACTATATATTCAATCGAGATTGAAATAAGCAATTGAACTTGTTTAAATATATATTAACGATGTTAGTTGACGATCTTTATTACGCTTTGATCGATGTAGGCTACACGGCCATTAGACACCGTATAGCTGGCACAAAGGGTATGATCCGTCTGGCCCAAGATTCTCTCGAGACGCGAGGACGAAACAACGGCCACCCTTTTCGCGAAGCGGATGTTAAGATTCCCACCAATCCTGGGGATTGATCCGAGTTCCCCCAATTCACGAATTGGAATAGGAGCGGGAACTTAACCTCCAAATGTGATTGTACTTCCAACAAAGGTTTATTATTAATGACGCAGTTACCGGACGAGCTGACGAGTGCATGTTGGAGATTGTCCGATATATTAGAATACTTTCACATACGATGAACACGCGCAAACTTGATACCAAACTAACGCGCAAGTTATCAAACACATACTACAGCCCACGCGGCTACTGGAAGGGACTCGCGGCCATCAAGAACCTCGCGGCGGCGACCAAGGTTTCCGAAAATGCAGCCAAGGAATGGCTCAAGAAGCAGGCCATCTGGCAGATCTATTTACCCGCGCCTCGCAATATTCCGCGCCCGAAATTCGACGTGCCGGTGCCGAACCAAGTTCACCAAGCGGATCTCCTGTTTCTCCCTCACGATCGCGTCGGTCGCAAGACGTACAAGTACGCGCTGACAATCGTTGACGTAGCGAGTCGTTATAAGGGGGCTGAGCCGTTGGCCACTAAAGAGTCTAAGGAAGTGGCCGAGGCTCTTTCCCGAATATGTAAGAGGAGTCCTCTCAAATGGCCGAATCTTCTCCAGGTCGATCCCGGCCGCGAGTTCATGGGCGCTGTCTCTCATCTATTGGCTAAGCACAAAGTTTCTATCAGACGCGGCCGCGTCAACATCCACCGGGACCAGGGGATCGTGGAACGCTTCAATCGGACCCTGGCTGAGAGACTGTTCGGACACCAATACGCTAAAGAACTTGTAGACCCTCATTCGCGATCGACCGAGTGGGTGGCCAGACTGCCCGCCGTGGTCTCCGCACTGAACGGAGAGGTGACCAGATTGATAGGTAAGAAGCCCATAGATGCCATCAAGTTTAAAAGGGTGACGAGCAAGCCCTCTGCCTTCTCGCGCGGGCGACCCGTTGGTTTAGAGGAGCAACGGCTTCCATCGGATATTGACGTCCGGTACCTCTATCAACCGGGAGAGCTCGAAGGTGGCAGCCGCCGCGCGACTGATCCCGTGTGGTCTCTCAATGTATATCATCTAGATCGATCTATTACCAAACCCGATGAGCCCGTGCTCTACTATTTGGATGATGGGCCCTCTCGAGGGTTTGTTCGCGAAGAACTTCTCGCGGTGCCTTCTGACACCCAGTTACCCCCGGATCGTCATAGTCTTTAAAGAGATTCCGTATGTATTCCGTCCGATAACACGCGTCTTTTATCGTAGTACGCCGATAGTCCTAATTTTCGTTGACAGTACGTTTTCATAACACTGTCTTTCATTTTAAATCCTCTATTTTGAGCTGCATCTATAATGTGTTTTCCATCTTTTGTAGTTTCGCTTAGTACTCGTTTATATCTATCCCAATTTAAATCGTTAGTTCTCTTGGACATTCCTTTCGCGGAGTTTTCATTAATTGAATTAAATTTTTCTACGAAATAACACTTACTAGATAACGCTATCGCCCTATCTCGGCTAAATTCCATTTTGAAAAGTCCTGGTTCTCTATTACTCCATTTATCCCAAGCCAACCATTTCTTTTTTTCTTTTTCAAACTCATCTAGTAAGTTAGGTCTAATCAATTCCTCTATCGTTTTTCCGCTAACTCCTATATACATACTATCCGTGTCCATCTGTATTAATTCGAAGTCTTCTCTTTTTACGTATTTGTCTAGAAATTCGTAGTAAAATTCCAACATTCTCAATTTAACTAGTTGATAAACCGCTATTCCACAATGGAACGGTCTCTTTACTGAGCACCTGGGTTTTCTTGAAGATATTTCGTACGCATCTCCTATCTTTTCCAAATCATCAAAATACGCGGATCTTAATGCTTTGTCAACACAGGTTTCGTCTCGCGTATATGTCGTATTTAAATGTCTCTCCATTGCCTCTATCATTTTTCCGCAACACGAGTTTCCTAATAATTTCATTATGTCGACCACCGGTTTCTTATTCGGTTCTACATCCCCCGTTCGTCTTGCGGCTGTAACTTCTTTAGCGAACCATTCGAAGGGTTTACCACTAATATAATCTATAACACGATGAACTCCGTTATTTCTAGGCCGTGTTTTAAATACATTTCAACAGTGGCGCGTACAGCAATACTTTAGTGGCCGACATAGATCCCACCAATTTTCTTCCGTTTCCTCTAGTTCGGCCAGTATCTGTTAAATATTTCAACATGTGCGCGGGAACTTCATCAACCTCTACTTCTCTGTTTATAAAAAGTGGAGACATTTCGGAAAACTTATCTTTTAAGTTGTGTGGAACTTCTATATCCACCTCCGCAAACCCAAACCAGTCTCCGGATAAAACTCTTTTACTAATCTGTTTAATAAGTTTAGGATTATGTGGGTTATTTATATGATGTATAGTTTCTTTCCCCCCCACACGGCATCTCTTTATTTAACGTAGATAAATATAACGCGTTTGCGTCGTACCCCAAAACAGCCTCGCAAGGTTTGGAACCCACTCTAATATTTGAAACACCGGCTTCCGCATATCGCGTAAATACTATCGATGGACCACCAACTAGAGCGTCTTTCATCATTTCGTATGTTTCTTCTTTCGGCGCGCATAGAGCATCCTCCGGTATAATCGTCTTTGAAGATTTTTGTTCTTTAATGGTTCCTCTCAATAAATATTGTGTAGCCACACCCGGTAGTGTTACCGCGTCTTTGAAAAAATCTACACGCCTGTGTTTATAAAATTCACACATTTTTCCCACAGCTTCTAGGAACGGTGCTACATCTAAATCGTTATAATATTTCAACCAATCTCTGAAAGTTTTCATATTCTCTTCTTCGAAAATTCTACGACATTTACTTAATTCTGTTTCGTCTAGTAACATTTTCCCAGATAGTTTGGAATACCAATTCTCTATATCCGGTAGTCCCGGGTAATCCAGCTTGTCTGTAGAATCGAACCACTCGTAAGGAAAGAAAGATTTCTGTCCTTTGCAGTCGTAGGCTTTTATCCAACTATCGTAACTTACACCGGGTCCTAGGTAAAGTATTACATCAAGAAATCTAAGCTCCGGAGTAAATAGAAATATTGTCGCGCTCGCCCTTTTTCCAACCATTACTTTCTTCGTTGTTGATGACAGTTCACCTACTAAATATTTCTTTATTAAGTTTATATCGTACTTACTGCTGTTAAAACCTATAACCGGTACTTGCTCTATCCACTGTTCGATCTGGGCGATTTGTTTTTCACGTAAATATTCCGTATTAAACTCGTATCTTGACCATACTTCTTCTCTTATAGCTTTTCCCCTGACTTTCAAATCTTCTGCGAATTTTTCTATAAGTTTGCGGGATCTTTATCACAAATATGAGTTACCGTTCCTGAGAAATTATCTCCTATACTAACGCTTACCGGAACGTGCTCAGCTTCGTACTCTAAACTATTACCGGTAGTTTCAACTTCTGGCTGGAGATACGCCTCAAAATCGTATACTATCTGATATGGATAAAGAGTAGTGTCGCAACCGATCTTTATATCTTTACCCGTTCTTCGAAATTCGCATTCTCACATAACTACTAGGTTGAATTCTTTGCTTTTTCTAAT
>JAQRGA010000517.1:0-19149 GCA_029237695.1 Conchocele bisecta | reverse complement strand
TGGGGACATTATGGGGGACTGTCTATGCCCCTGAATATGTCGTCCATATGCTAACTTCAGCAGTCATAACAGCGTTGCTGTTAGAGAAGCCCGGGTGTTTAGGACAATGTTGACTTCGATCCTTTGCGTCGTTTTCGCAAATCGCTTACGGAAAATGGCGATGCAACTGAAAGAGAAGAGGATGATGCATGTTTGCAGAACATTACCGAGGTAATTGCTGACGCGATGAAAGGTGCAGCAAATGAAAATCGAACAGGAACACTCTGGATCAATTATTTGGAACAGGTTTCTCTCCTTAGGTTGTTTATTCGGGCTGAGCGTACAGGAGACTGGGATCTACATTTGTATTGTGTAAGTAGAATGATCCCTTTCTTCCATGCTGCGGGTCATCTGGCCTACGCAAAGTCAGACATGCTATACCTGCACCAAATGACAGAACTTGACTCCAGCATGTCTGAAACAGAACGCAGATTGTTCACCGATCATGGATACTTTACAATACGCAGGTCTGATCATTTTTGGAGCGGCAACTTTTCGGACAAGACCATTTAGCAGGAGCTTATGCGGCTGTTGAAGTCTGCCGGAGGGATGACTCATGGATGGGGAATCACTGAAAGCACGTTGGCAAAGTGGTTCCATGCATTGCCAAGTTGCATACCTATATGTGAAGCCCTTGATAAATTTACCGGTGTCCATACGAGTACCTCAGAGCAGCATAAGGATATGCGGGTCAGCTCAGAATCTCGCGACCGCAAATATTACAATACCTTCTTAGAGTGGATGCGGATACATTCACCATTTTCAGCTTGTAAACCAGATTCACTTGTTGCAATAGACACCGGTCTGGTGGCTGATTCATCTGTGAATTGTGACACCGCCTACGAGATAGGCCGGGCAGCCGCTGCTACCATTGTCAATACACCGTTCACAGATGTAAAACTGATTTTTTTGGATCAACCCTCAATACTGTAAACAGTGAAATATTCTCGGTGTATATCAATTCAATATTTTGGATTATTACAGTGTATTAAAATGTTGTGGAAATTGGATATATTCTGTAAGTGATTGATATTTATATTTATGTGAGATTGAGCACAAGTTTGACATTCAGATTCAGATTAAATATATTACTTTTTTTGTATGACCCCACCCACTTTTTTGAAAGTATGGAGGCTAATGACGTCACGCCAAAATATTAAATTTTGTATACTGTTCAAAAAAAATAATATGGAACTGAAATTGTGAAATGGGTGGAGTAAGGGAGGGATAAACGGCGGAATGCAGACACAAACATGAATGGAAAGCCGAAACGTAAGCGAAGCTCAACCTCTAGTGAAGAAGTCAGCATAAAACATATTGACAAAGACATACTAGATAAATACAGTTCAACCCAAACAAAAACGAAGAAAAAGCGGAAGGTTAAAGCCGGAAAAAAGAAAATGGACACAGATGATGCTACAGAGGGGGCTACAGCAAGACGGCAAACAGATGAATATTCAGACAAGGACATCAAATCACGTTTATATAGCATAATGGACACAATTGATTGCATAGTAAAGAAAGATGAAATAATCGACATTGTCAAAAGCACCATTCAAAAGGAAATAGAAGATATGGTGGATAAAATACAGAAGAAAGTGTATGAGTCTGTAGCACACAGAATAGACATAATTGAAAGTGAAGCACACACCATTAATACCAACTTAGATGAGTGCAAAACACATATAAAAACCCTAGAGAAAGAATTGGAGCACAAAGACGAAACAATAAACCAACTTAGACGGAAGGCAGAAAAAATTTAACGAACAGCAGATAGAAAAAGGAAATGACCTCGAACAATACAGCAGGTGCAGCAATATACGTATCGTAAACTTACCAGAGGACAACCGAGACAGACCAGAAACAATGGAAGAAACAACGGACAAAGTGGTGAAGTTTTTAAACGATAAAATGAGCACTAACCTTCAAGTCACGGACATAGACATAGCGCATAGGCTCGGCAAAACAAACCTCGACCGGTGATAGTTAGATTTATGTCCAGGAATCAGAAGTTCCAGAGTACGAAGGACAGACAAAACAAATTAAGAAAAGGAAATTAAGAGGCTAATATATATATATCAGAGGACTTAACGCGCTTAAACCAACATGTTTTTGCAGCAGCCAGAAAGAATACGGATGTAGAATCAAGCTGGACGCGAAACGGACATATAGTAGTCAAATGGAAAGCATCGCAGCGAATTGAACAAATCGAATACAAAGATATACAAGTACTGGACGGGTGACATGTGACATTTACGCTACTAAATATACAATTAACCCATTTCATGCTAGAGTATCAACTTTCACCAACATTTGTTTTTCTATATTTTTTTCTTTTAAGAGGTATATGTTGTTGCCACTTATTTGAACCATCTAAACGAAATAATTTGGATTTAGGTAGCATAAATCAGTTTTGTAGGGAAATAACAAATTAAACATTTATTTTCTTCTAGATAAGTTTATGTTTGGCATGAAATGGATTAAAACAGGTGGAATTAACTATTTATGTATGCATATACGGTCAACATTCTAACACATTTGGATGACATGGGTAACCGGCATTTATTTTATCAAGTATACAATTCAGAGTTATACACACACTTGTAAACGCTCTAGTGAACACATTATCACCTGGCCTGAGCGAGGGATGTTCAAAATGCTGTTTTGCCAGCTATTGGTGATTACCATATTATAAACACATACCAGTTGGCACGGGCGTGATGACTGATCTGTGTATGTATGTAAACCTTTTGGAAACAGATAACAATGTACAGCAGAACAGAATGACTTTGGGACCGCACTGTTCGTTCAGCTGGAAAAATACATTTGTAATCTACTGATACACGTTGCTAGATTGTAATTTGGTTTGAGTGAGTTAATTTTGGGTATATGAGTGAGTATGGGTAGATGTCTGCGTTAATCATGACCAGAGTATCAGAGTTTAGAACACTAAGGGTAGAAAGAGGACTTCTTTATATGGACGCTGTCTGCACCGGGATCTCATTGTTCGCATTGAACTTACTTAGTGATGTACATTTACTTATAAATGTGTCACATTGATAGTGTTAGAAAGCTGATGCTAGTTTATTTCCTCATTACTAGTATGCGGGTGCTATTTTAGGTTTGTGTCTACTACACTCTTATAATTTCGAATTTCGTTTTTCCTCTAAGACTGTAGGACACATTGTGGCTGCGAATTGTTCAACATAGATTACGTTTATCCCGTCTCCAGCAGACAACTTGTTAATAATATGCGTTAGTGTTGTATTGTGTGATTTTTGTTCAAGCTGGAGACGGAACACGAAGGGTAAAAGTGTTTTTTTTTTTTTCTTTTTTTTATATCTGCGCTGTCTGCACCAGGATCTTACTGTCCACACTGAACTTACTTTGTGATCTACATTTGTACTTTGAAATGTGTAATACTGATAGACCTCGAATTTATGCGAATTATTTTCTCTTTCTTTATGCGACTGATAATTTATGTTTCGGTTTATTACACTATCGTATATTATATATATGTGTGTGTATATACACATATATATATATATATATATATATGCATGTGTCATGTGTGTATATGTGTGTATATATAGTATGTATATGTGTGTATATACATGTATACATAGTTGGTATTGTGTGTTCATGTTGTTTTGCGTGTTCTATTCAAGCTGGAAACGGAACACTTGCGGTAAAAGTTGTTTTTCTTTTATATCTGCGCTGTCTGCACACGGATCTCACTATTCGCTGTCTGCACACGGATCTCCCTGTTCGCACTGAATCTACTTTGTGATCTACTTATAAATGTGTCATGCCGAAACAACAGAGAGAGGGCATATGAAAATGTATATTTCTCTGATGAATAGATTATATTTCATATGGTAAAACATGTTCGCACAGCCATATTGTGGTAAGCATTGTCCACCATATATCCATTTTTGTATAAGATTTTCTTCCTTCATTGTGGACAGATATCTTACATGATAAACACATTCTGCATGTTTAACCTTGTACTCCACACCTCATATACTCATGTAGAATCGCAACATCTACCTGCTAAATGAGGGTATTTATGATAACCTTAACTTACTTTGTTCAAATCACCTATCTCTGGTCTTACCTCCATCTTCCTTCTTTTGAGCAACACGATGCAATATCAGTAGACATTTTATCAGCTACGTATATGGCATACATGTATCATTTCACCCTAACTCTCCATGGCAACTAACATATGCACTTTAAACGTCCGAGGACTAGGATCTAAGTTAAAACGGATTCAAATATTCCAGTGGCTCAAGGATAACAATTACGCGATATGTTTTTTGCAGGAAACTCATTCAGTAATAAAAATAGAAAAGGAGTGGGGAAACTGACTAGGGGCAGAAGAATTATTTAGTGAAAAGTCAAGCAACTCTGAAGGAGTCTGTATTCTGTTTAATTTTAATTTGACATATAATGTTCTCAAATACACAGAAATAATTCCCGGTAGAATTCAGGCAATTTAAATAGATATAAACAATAAACAGATTCTGCTTATAAATGTACATGGGCCAAATATCGAAGATTTACTATCGGACAATTTGATGAATACTGTTTCTAAAAGTGAAATAAAATGTAGTATAAAAACAGATAATTCATTGGTACAAATCATGATAAATATCAATGATCAGCCTAGAGGCCCAGGATATTTTAAATTGAATAATTCAATTCTTTTCGAAAATGATTATAAAACAATTATTAAAAACAATATAGTGGACATTGCGAACATTAACCATGAAGCAAACCCTAAAACTTTATGGCAGTTAATTAAAGGAACAATCAGAAATGAAACTATCAAATATACTACAAAACGTATTAGAAAAGATAAAACAGACGAAAATAAATTACAGAAGCAAATTGATCTATTAAGTAATGATAATATTCAAACACCTGAAGCAACCAATGCATTAAATAATTGTAAAAGCCGTCTCGAAGAAATTTACAAAAGACGAGCAGAAAGTATTATTTTTCGATTGAAAGTAAATTGGGTGGAGGCTGGAGAAAAGAATACAAAATATGTTGCGGCGCTTGAAAAAAAAATTTGAATGAAAAATTATTTCACAGCTAACTGTAAATGGAAAACTTGTTATAGACAAGGACCAAATTCTACTAGAAGAAAAACATTATTATGAAAAACTATATAAGAAAAAAGAATGTACAGATTATGATATTAATTTTTTCCCAAATGATTATAATAATAAGTTAAATGATGAGGAGAAAAGTAAATGTGAAGGTATATTGACAGAAGCTGAATGTTATAATGCCTTAAAAGAAATGAAAAACAATAAGAGCCCTGGGTCGGATGGAATAACTGTAGAATTTTTCAAAATGTTTTGGAATGACATAAAACGTCATTTGGTAAAATCATTAAACTTTTCGATGGAGCAAGGCGAACTAACAACACTACAAAAACAAAGTGTTATAAATTTAATTCCAAAAACAGGCAAAGATACAACACACCTCGTCAACTGGAGACCAATAAGTTTGCTAAATATCGACTATAAAATAGCAACAAAGGCCATTGCAAATAGAATAAAAAAGGTATTAAATAATTTAATAGATTCTTCACAAACAGGATTTATTAAAGGTAGATATATTGGAGAAAATATAAGGCTCTTATCCGAAGTAATTGAACACGCAAATGATAAAAATATACCAGGAATCTTATTATTCGCCGATTTTGAAAAATCATTTGATAGTATAAGCCATGAGTATATAATTAAGGTATTAACCTTTCTAAACTTCGGACCCAGCTTAATCAAATGGATTGAAATAGTTTATCATAATATATCTAGTAGTGTAACAAATAATGGCTATCTTTCAGATTTTTTTGCTTGGGAAGAGGAGTAAGACAAGGATGTCCATTATCTCCTTATTTATTCATAATCGCAATAGAAATACTCTCGCACAGTGTCAGAAAAAATCAATTAATAAAAGGAATAACTATAAATAGTGAAGAAATAAAAAAATACTATGTTCGCGGATGATGCTACATTTTGCATGGATGGGTCCAGACAATCTCTCGAAATATTAATTAATACAATAGATAATTTTGGAAACATTTCAGGTTTACGTTTAAACTATTCTAAGTCAATATTGTTTAGAACAGGTTCGACGAAGAACTCTACAACTACGTACTGGGATGATAAACCATATTCATGGACTGCAGATATGGCCAAAACTTTACGGATATATTTTTGTAATGATAAAAATAAAGTACATAGTTTAAACATAGATCCTAAAATAAAGGAATTTCAGCAATGTTTAGGCAAATGGAAAAAAAGAAAGCTCACCATACTAGGTAAAATAACTGTCATTAAAACTTTTGCATTTCCAAAATTAATATTCCCTTTAACAGTTCTAGACAATCCGGAGCAGGAGACTTTAAAGCAAATTATACGCATTATGTTTGATTTTCTCTGGGATTCAAAGCCTGATACAATTAGTAGAAAAATTATTGTTAAAACGTTCGAAGAAGGCGGGCTAAAAATGATAGAATTAGAATCGTTTATTGATGCACTAAAGGCTACATGGGTCAAAAGACTTGCAGAAACTGAAAATCACGGAAAATGGAAAGTACTATATTTAAATTATTTGAAGCCTTTTGGTGGTGTACATATATTTGAAGTAAATGTAAACCAAACAGACGTAAAACATTTGATAACAAATAAATTGTTGACAGATGTTCTTAAATCATGGTGCAAGCCAAACTTCTGCGATAATCTAGAAACAATATCAAAGCAAATTTTATGGAACTATTCGAAAATAAAAGGTAATGGAAGAATGTTTTACTACAAGGAATGGGCTAATAAGGGGATTACATATATATAACAACTATACGATTATAGAACTACATCATTCTTTAATTTTACAAAAATAAAAGAAAAAATATTTGATGTTAGTAATAACGATTACCTAAAATACTTCAAACTGAGTTCGTGCATTCCTCAAGACTGGAGAACACGAATTAAAAATGAAAGAATAAACACGATTAATACAAAGATACTATTAATAGAACAAATAAAAACCACGACCAAATGTAATAAGAAGCTATATAACATGTTTCTTAATCAACAGAAACCGGTTGTGCATAAAGCCAAGACAAAATGGGATGACGAATTCGCGGATAAAAATATAAATTGGAAGATAGTCTACACAAATCATTTTACAAACACTATAAGTTCTAAACTTAGGAATTTTCAGTACAAATTTTTGATGAGAATTGTTGCTACAAACGATTATTTATCTTAAGTGTAACATTGTCAGCTCCAATTTGTGTGATTTTTGCGAATTACGAAACACGGAACCTAAATTTCCAGAGTTTATGTCTTACCTAAAGGCAACACAAAATATTGAAAAAGAAATTGCAATGAATAGAAATAAGCTCATAGTTTATGAACGAAAATGGAATGTTATCCAATTAGACTAACACTCATTTAGAGATACACGAACCTACTGATTATACATACAAATATTAAAATTAGGTATAACAGCATATACCGTAATAGTATTGTATCGTGATGTGTTGCTCAATTATTATTCACTAAACCTATTTCACCATATCTCATGTTCAACTCTATTCTCTCATTTACATAACATTCTTAAATAAATCCAACCTAACCATGTATGAACAATACGTTATAATATATAATTAATTTACAATACATGTACTGATAGTTGATGTAAACAAGGAGTGTAACCTATAAATGCATGTTGTTAAACTGCTTGTAACTCATGTATTGTTGTATATGACTATGTATGGAAATAAAAAACTTAAAAAAAAAAAATATACATAGCATATATATACTTATATATATATAGATATAATTGATTGATGACACTATAAATGCACTTGTAACACCATGTTCATGTAGTTTCAAGTGCATCATTTGAACATGCAGTAACACTAAATAAAGACTTGTTTTATATATAAAAAAAAAAAAATAAAAAAAAAAAAACTGAAACGGAACGACACAGTGAAGACAATAAGTGGAGCTGTTAACACAGTCAAGATTCGTGGTCAGTCATGATTGTGGTAAACCCAACTTTGCTGTTTAATAGAATCACTTGTGTTATGCAAAGCAGTTCAGAGATGGAAGAATTCCTGTCGTACGAACTGGCACCACAACCCACGTATCTCTTCAATGAAGGCACAATGAGGAAGACTTCCAAAAGTACACTTAGTGCCCTGCTGCGGTCAAATGTTACGCCACATCTACATTTCCGGAAGATGCTGTCTTTGTCATTGATGGCGGTTACCTTCTACACACTGTCATTTGGCCTTCCGATGCAACGTACAAGCAAGTATGCGAGTCATATGTATCGTACATAGTAGAGCATTATGGCAGCGAAGACACAACGGTTGTCTTTGATGGATATGGAAGTCAATCATCTACTAAATCTGTTGAGCAGCACAGACGGGCATTAAAATCGATTTCTGGTGACATTATCTTTGATGCCGAGATGAAAACCATGACCTCTCAAACTTCCTTCCTCGCCAATGGTTCCAATAAGACAAGATTGATAGAAATGCTCACGGACGAGTTGAGACACAGCAACATAACTGTAAAACAGGCTGAAACTGACGCTGATAGTCTGATTATCTCAACATCATTATCGGTTTCACAATCTCTGTCCAAACCAGTGGTAGTTATTGGAACAGACACTGGCTTGCTAGTAATGCTAGTGTCCCAAGCTACTCCACTCACCCGCATGCACATGATGTTCAAGAGAAATCCGTTATGTGTATACGACATTACAGACATCAAACACTCAATTGGGGGCGCAAAGAAACACCTGATGGCTGTTCACGCTATTACCGGCTGTGATACGGTATCAGCACTGTTTGGACAGGAAAACGGAAAGCATTTAAACTTCTCGAAAAAGAGAGTGACAATGCTGGTTTGGATGGTTTTGCAGCCACACACAGTACGAAGGAGAACGTGGCTGCGGCTGGGGAACAATTTCTCCTTCGGCTCTACGGTGCCCAGAAGACAGACACACTTGACAAGTACCGATTCATAGCTTACAACCGATCTATAAGCCATACATCTCTGTCCACTACGTTTAAGCTAGAAGCACTACCACCCACGAGTGCAGCAGCCAATGCACATTCCTATCGTACGTACCATACTGTACAGCAATGGTTGGGCAATGAACTTTCCCCAACAGAGTGGGGCTGGCATTTCCATGGCGATTGTTTGCTACCGACCGAGTCAGAAGCTCCTATTGCACCTGACAAGCTTCTGAAATTGGTGTCTTGTGGTTGCAAAACGGCTGTGGGCGGCTATGCGGATGCCGAAAGCTAGGACTCCACTGTTCATCCATGTATAGTCAATGCATGGGGCAAAACATGCACAAACATCCCCCAGATGTCTTCAGATTGTATACTACATTAGATGATGACATACAGTGAAACGTTAGTGATTCCAGCGATGAGCACTCAAAATACAGTCGATTGATTAAGCAGAAAAAAATGACTGCTGATATGCAATTTATGTTAATATGAGTAATGATGTGCACTGTGCGATTAGTCATGTACGGTCCCCAAAAAGAATACGATATCATCTAATAACAGTAAACAGTAGCAATAACATGAAAGCAATGGAAGCTCCACACACTCGCAACAAATCGTAAGTGATAGAAATAGCAAACAAACATGAAAATGGGGAACATTTAAATGAAGTTACCTTGTTATGAACGTAAAATGGCATTACCATTGTTTATTAATAATAACACATTTCTTCGTGGTGTTTATTCTGTACACTAGATTGTAGTATCTCTATAAATGTGAAAATGGCCTATTTACGTATTTCTGTATTCATCGTTATGCTACGAAGCTTGATATTTGAACATAATTGGTCGTTTACGCTCAAAATAAGCATTTTCGTGTTTGGCGGCCATTTTGAAGTTTGTAAAAACATCATTATGACCTGAAATAGTGTTTACGTTAATTTTACTGTTATGCCGATCATTTTCTGAAAGAATAGGGTAATTTATGGGGGGTGGGTGGGGGGTGCAATAATATAACTTCAGTACCATTGTAATTATGGTAGGTGTACAGCGGTGGCTACGGAGTCTTGAATAAGGCACTACTTCGAGTGCACTCCTGGACCAGCAGTGTATAATCCATAAGAATTCCATCTCATTTACATAAAGGCAACACGCATACATGCCATCACTTTATACATGCATTTATTGTAATCCTCGACCATGAACACATTATATATTATATATTGAAACTATTTCTGAGAAAGTATCCCACATAGTAGCACGGCTATCTAAAAAAACAAGTTTTTTTTGGTATTGGCGACAACTAATTTCCATAAAGAGAAAGCGTATGCATGTAACGACTTTATAAATGCCAAAATCGTAATCCTTGACCATGAAAATATAGGACACCATTTTTGTGAATTTATAGTGAATAGTTATTGAGCTATGTCAGGAAATAGGTTTTCTGGTAATGGCGGCAACTAATTTGCATATTAAAAATGTTGCCCAAGGTCGTCAAGAGGACAACCAAGCTGAATTGTTTCAAGACACCCGTGTGAATGTAAAGCCACCTACAAACATTGTACTATAGACAATTCATAGGTCTGGTAGAGTGGCAAATGGACTACAACTAATCGTCATCGAGATTCTAATATTATATTCACTGATCGACTGCGTACATAAACAAACAGTTTAATGTCGCAACACAATCCGTAGTATCATGCTATATAGATGTACGATGTAAGCCGGACTAGGCGGAACCTTACGCAATCAGCAATCATACATAACTACATAACTACATGTGATACAATCGATATTCGTACAGTTACCTGTTCCTGCAAACACTTCCTGGTGTAAATATAAATATACTCCAGTTCAATACAAGATAATTAAACCATGACGCTTATCGAATTAATAGCACAATGGCAAATCGCACATCATTTAAAACCAACCACAGACATGATATAGATATAAATACATTGAAATCATTCCTTCATGACACATTAGTACATTATCTAATTGTGACTTACACCAAAATATAACATTTGTCCTCCAGCAAATTTTAGGCAAATGTTAGTGTGATTTCACACGATGTTGTTGTAGTTTTCATTTCACCACGCTTATTTGCAGTGGCAACGAATTTAATACGTAGGTATGCTGTTATTTAAAGTATACATTCATTTTTTAAAAATCGCTAAGAATTTGCTACTATCATATGTCAGTATGTCATAACTTTTTCTGTTAGTCGTATACATATTTATATTGGCACTATGATTATTGACTTTGCTGTCTACTTAAAATTATTAAAGTTGTTGTTAGTGGTCACTGGTTACATGTGCTGATTTTTATATGTTATCTCCTTTGTTTAAATACATGTCAAATCGTCCGCATGTCGAATCTTCTGCAAGTCAATTATTCCGCTATTTTGTCAATTCGTTCGCAAGCCAAATCGTCCGCAAGTAATTTCGTCCGCTGTTTGGTACAAATCGTCCGCTATTTGGTCAACATGGTCCATGTAATTCTATCAATTTCTTTTTTTTTTATATTTGTTCGATATGTTAAGAGGACTAATTGACAACTTAGACGAGTCAATATAGGTTTTTACCCCAAACAAATTGCAACAAAGTGCAATGTACTGATATATGTACATTGGGTGCTGATGTTTAACTCATAACGTCCGACTAATAACAGCGGTATGTACTGATGTGATACCAGTAGCGGCACGAGATCAATAGAGGCACACAGTTTAATTCAGTAACGGTCACATGTGACGTTCCTCAAGTACCTGATAAATGTAAATGAACACAATTATGTTCATCCTTCCTCTTCAGAAATTATACAGTAATACCATTTATCAGAATAATGTCACACATGTACGTTAATTTGACATTGTGCCACTACTGGACCCGCCTGCTAATGGTATCGTGTCAGCATGTCATACATATGGCATCACACAGGTGTTTTATAACGAAATGTTAGTCTTGTCTGCATTCATCATCATCATCATTGTCCAACAATGGTCCACTTGCCATGTTGTCACAAGTGTTCGCATGACAGTGACCACACGCACGAGAACAATTCAGTCCACACTTCTTACAGCTGCATCGAAAGGTGCCACAGCCAGTTGTGCAGCTACAGCGAATAACCTTCAGCAGACTCTCTGGAGCTGCGTTTTTCTTCATCATCACTGGAATCAATCTCGTCTTGTCATCGTGAACCCACAATCCCCAGGCAATAGGGTCCATCTCATCACTGTTTCCCATCCATGTCATAACCTGAAGATATGTACGTCTCGAGTGTAGTGGGTCGCAGAGACCGTTGGTGGAAGACGTTCTGGTGTCACAAATGTCTTAGCCGTTGCCACTTTGCGGCTCAGCATGCTGTATCTGATAGAGGCAAGCGAGTCAGATTGTTTTCCATTGAACAGTGTAATCATTGCCTTCGACCCACATGCCTCAATCACTGTCGTGTCGTTTCCTGGCGTAGTAAATATACGTGAACACGTCTGGATAACGTCTTGACCCTTGATAAGCTTCTGGAAAGCCGTTTTCTTTCCAATTCCGAAAATCCTCGACGTGCTGTCACATCCTGTGAAGGCGTGAATGAACAACAGGTGAGTGGGTGTTTCTTCACCTAGTATTTGTTTCATTTTCTTAATAGTGTATACTGTCTTTGACTTGGATTGGTGGTCTGAGCGGAAGTATAGGGCTTCACCTGTGGATGGTGTGTGGTGCAATAGGAGTACCAGCAAGTCAGTGTCTTCACCGATTATTGTTGTCGACATCGTGGTAGATGTTGTGACACCTGTCTGGACAATATCAACATCAGCATCTCCCTCTGCATGGATAACGCAACATCCTCTTTGTTGTAAGTGCTCGGAAATGAGGTTGACGACGGCTTGCTTATTTTTCTCGTTTGAAAGGAACTCCTCCTTTTTACCAGTTAACACTGTCCCTCAAACAGCTGTTCTCAGATACCTCGTTCATGATTTCAGATGCCTTCCAAAACAGCGGCTGTTCATGAATGAATTTTGTATTCGGATGCGAGTTTGCACAGATATAGAAGGGTGGAGTAGATCTTGTCTCCTGGGTATAGATCGATCATAGGTAGGAAGACTATCGAAGATGGTCCTGGATGCTCACACCCTTGATGTAATATGTGCATCATGCCCTGCCAATTCGGTGTAGGCTGCTGGAAGCGGAATGACATCTCCCACAGAATGTCTACTGTGTTATAATTTCCCTGTAACACAGGAATCGGCTGATATTGGGTATTACGTCGCAATTTCTCGGCAGTACTGATTCTGTGTGTTCGGGAGTTATGGCACTAATCATTCCCATGCCATGAAAGGTTCCTTTCCTTTTCCATCGAGGGTGATTGTATTGTGATCAACATTGTCTGCAGCAAATAGTACTGTAATGTCTGACTGTTTTATTTCTCCACCGAGCGCATCAGGAGCCACACTTCATGCTGCGTTCTTCTCAAAACGTTGCACTTCACTGTATGATGAGCAAAATCCCATTGCGTTTAACGTATCGACCAAAAACCTGGATCTGTACAAGTACTGCATTTGGCAAGCCAGTCCTAGTTGTAGAGGTGCCAGGACAGATCTGGGTCGTGATGATTGAATGATTGCGTGTCCTATTGATGCCACCTTTATACTGTTGTCTTTACCGATGAACATATTCTCCAAAATTGAACGGAGGCTACTGGGGAGATAGTTCAAAGCAGTCTCCAGTTGTAGATCTTCTGCAATGGGGTAAGTGTCCCGGGCAAATTCAATGTCAGATTTCATGTCACTCTTTAAGAATCTGGCTGCTGCTTCTAGTATTGCGTTCTTTTGAGCTTTATCATCTCCGTCACGAGCTTTCAAGAAGTACGCTCGTAGAATCCGGTCCGTTTTTTCACGCATATTTACAATGTCATGGAGCCCCTCCTCGGAAGAAATATATATGGACTGTCCATAACGTTGTTCAAGTTTGTTTTTCAGGTATTGGTGTCCATATGGCTCTGAGTCTGGATTCTGTAATAACTCTGACATCTTTTCGGATAATGCAGACACAGTCAATTTTGTTCATCATCATCTGTCTCCAGATACTCACAGTTTTTCAGGAATGCTTGATCTTGGTCTTCATTCATTGGTCTCCCAACCTTCCTACGTTTCACGTCTGGCTCAGTCCGATAGGGAAGTGGTATGCCCCGTCCAGTACAAAAGTTACTACTGCATATATGATGATATACACAGTCCGCGGCATGTAGATCACGCATGAAGAACTCTATTATACATTTCACAGTCACAGACCATTCATCAAAGCGAGAATCACAACAATCCAATATTGTTGAAACAAACAAATTATCTGTCTTTACAAAGCTCGAGTATGTTTTTTCGGACCTTTTTACTAGCGATGGATTTCTGTATAAACGTCCCACAGAAGACACAGTCTGTTTTGTTGTTGAATGCTCCGCTAGATGCACGGGTACTTCTTTTGATACCGGAAGTGTCTACATTGTGGTTACTTTGTTTCACATGCTGCGCAATACGTCTTTTGTCTATGTACGTGTCACAGCACGTCCATTACGGAGATACTGGTGAGGGGAAGGGTTGGACAATCAGGGATGCTCTGTATCGCTGAGGTCTGGAGAAACTGGAGATAAACCAAAACTAAATTACAAAATGTAATTTATTAGTTATCAAAGATACAATATGGCGGCGATGTGCGTACACTGGCGACTATCGAAGAAGTCGTTGATCCGAACTATACTCATGTGTAGACCCTAAGCAAAAATACCCAAAAGGATGCATCGGTCATTTGGCGACCAGTATAGTCCAGATCAGACTGCACATTGGTGAAATCTGATCCGTACATTAACTGACGCTCCTGCATGTATGTGACCAGTGTAGTCCCAGATCAGACTGCACATATGTGGAGTCTGATCAGAACCTACACTGATGCGTCGGCAGTTAAACAAAGGGAAACAACGGTATATGTTACCAGTGAAGACACGAATATGGCTGCACATTTGTGCCAGCCAATTAGGGTCCTCACTGATGGTCAAATAGGTGGGAACACATGAGAATAGCGGTTCTAACCTAACAATGCACCGAAATGTGGCATAAATAACGGTGGGTATGTGTTAAAATAAACACAAAACGAACATGAAACTGTCCGACATGAACCGTAGATACAATATATGGCTAACGGCCGGTATAACTAGGATCATTAAGGTGCCAATGCCAATTGATACAGAATATCAATATCTGGCCGGTGCCTGAACACACTATGTCGCAATTCTCATGAAATAGAGTAGATGTATACACAATCGAACATGCACGCCATATATGATATACACAAAGTAATCGGCTCACGAGAAAATAGATGAATGATAATCGGTGATCAAAATGACAAAGGAGTGTATGAAACGTCCAAAACACTCCTTTTACGTCATTATGTGATCATTTCACCGATTAAGCCAATGCAAGCAAGACATATATACATAATTTACAATTACAATTACCTGGAGATAAACCAAAACTAAATTACAAAATGTAATGTATTAGTTATCAAAGATACAATATGGCGGCGATGTGCGTACACTGGCGACTATCGAAGAAGTGACGACAGCCGCGCAGTGCGCGCCAAAGCCAACGCCAGAACGAGACTTGAGATTCGCGCCAAATGACGCACATCATAAGGCATTAAACTTGAGCTGTGCTTATGCAACAGTAAGCCATGTCTTAAGATGGACGCTAAAACGCTCAGAAACATATACAGGTGTTAGCTGTGCATGATATTATATAATATATATAGGATATGATATAGGAGATAGGAGATATGGGTATTATAGGATATGATATAGGATATATAGGTTATAGGAGATATGGCTATCATAGGATATGATATAGGAGTTTGGATAAAATTACCTTCCGGTTTTACACACATTTAACATTATTACAAAGCAAAGCAGTGTGTAATCATAATCTAAAAACGTTTGTTCCCATTTAAATACATATCATTTTATTTTCAAAATGAATCTCAGTGGTTCAGCTCCCAGAAGCCGGTACTCATCCACGCAGGCGGTTTCCGTTCCCGTCCCGATCTGCGAATGGGCGGAGATAGCTCTCGTTCCGGTACTTCTGGCTCAGCTGTCACTATCTCTGGTGATACTGGTCTCAGTTCTGGTGACTGTATGCTGGGAACAGCTTCTCCATCAGATATGTGATCTGAAATCACGGAAACTGGTTCTACAGTGTTACTGGTGCTAGACACACCCGACGCATGTTCCTCTACAACATAACTTCCGTCAGCATCTGGAATAGAATGGACAGCGGGTAATGACATACTGACGTCGACGGGGCTACTTGGTTGAAATCCCGGATCCTGTGGATCCAGGTGACGTCTCGGAGATAGACGTCCTCAACCCCCACGTCGACGTTGTGGAATAACGTATGTCCCTTCACTGGCATCACTAGAAGCGTCCGAACAGGTGCTTGAATGCCTGTGTCTCCACTGTCGTTCTCCAGTGATATTCTCTTGGTGGTGTCGTCTCTGTGAACGCAACCGTGTTCGTGGTGTGTTCCCTTGGTCATGTGGCTCATCCGGAGGAAGGTCACTTGGGATGGCGTTGAACGGCAGTAACAAGTTCCTATGGAGCACTTTGTCACGTCCAGGTCCGTCCTCTTTCCCTACCAAGTACACGGGAATGTCCTTGTTCGGCTGGTCCTTCACAATATATGGGTCTCTCAACATCTGTCTGCCAACTTGTGCTTCTTGTCCAGTCGCACGTTCTTCACCAGAACACTATCTCCTTGCTCCAACTTGGACTGTCGGACTCTCAAATCGTAAATGGCCTTGTGCCTCTCCTGCTGAGTACGGGATTCTTCTGAAGCTCGCTGGTAAGCAAATACCAGTCTTTTCTTCAGTTTGTCGACGTAGCCAGTAGGGTTCCTGTGTTGTCCGACTTCATAGTCCTCTTGTAGTCCAAGGAAAGTGTCAAACGCGAGTCTGGGATGTCTTCCAAATACTAGGAAATATGGACTATATCCGGTGCTCTCGTGTTTGGTGCAGCTGTACGCGTGAACCATTGGACTGACGTACGACTTCCAATCCTTCTTCTGCTCTTCTGGGAGAGTACCAAGCATGTTGCAGAGAGTATGGTTGAATCGCTCGGTCATCCCATTCCCCATCGGGTGGTATGGCGTGGTTTCTACTCTTCCGGACGCCGGCGATCTTGCACAACTCACGGATGACATCCGACTCGAAATTTCGACCTTGGTCGCTGTGTAGCTTCGCCATGAATCTATAGTACTGGATGAACGAGTCATACAGCGCCTTCGCAGTGGTATGGGCTGTCTGGTTCTTGGTAGGTATGGCTTGGGCGAGTCTTGTCAAGTGATCGGTGATGACCAATATATTCTCGTATCCGCCTTTTGACCGTTCCAAGCTCAGAAAGTCCATACACACGAGCTCCATCGGTGCAGATGCTTGATGTTGACCAGCGTAGCTGTCCGGTTTGTAGATGGTGTCTTGCGTCTAATACAGCTGGCACAGCACTGTATCCTGTCGGCGATGTCTTTATCTATCCCAGGCCAATAAAACATTGCCTTCATGAGTGATAGTGTCCTGTCACGTCCTTGGTGGCCTAAATCACTATGCAGTGCATGAAATGCCAGATCTCGATACGCCTCTGGAAGTACAAGCTGGTGGGTGCTCTTGCTGTCCTGCTGCCAAATCCTAAACAATACGTCATCCCGCAGCACCAATTTGCTCCAGTTCTTGATGTACTTCTGGACGGTCAAACTTTCCAGCTGCACCTCCTCCTTGGTGGGGCGTCGTCCACTTTGTACCAGTTGTCGTACTCGGCCAATATGCGGATCCACTTGCTGTTCCTTCTTCCAGTCAGGTTCATCACCGATATGTGTGACCTCATCCTCTGGAATGACCTCTCCAGCCAACTCTGGTGAGAAGACAGCGTTGCACTCAGCTAGTGGCACATCCACTTGACACGCATGGCATATCGCCTTTACTGCCTCTGTAAACATTTATGACGTCTGATTCTGTGAAGCTGGTAGGCGTGACAATCCGTTTGCATCGGCGTTGGCTTTGCCACTCCTATACTTGATGCTGAAATCAAAACTACTGAGCGCCGCTATCCAGCGATGTCCGGTGGCATCCAGCTTCGCAGACGTCAGAACGTACGTCAACGGGTTGTTGTCGGTTCGGACCTCAAACTTGTTACCATACAGGAAGTCATGGTACTTCTCCGTCACCGACCACTTGAGCGCCAAGTATTCCAGCTTATGAGCAAGATACCTCTTCTCGCTGTTCCTCAAGCTTCTGCTGGCGTAGGCACCACTCTCTCAATTCTATCGTGCATTTGGTACATGACTGCACCGAGTCCGTCTCCTGAAGCATCTGTGTGTAAGATGAATGGCTTCGAGTAGTCTGCGTACGCGAGCACTGGTGGTGACGTCAGCTTGTCGATGATGACGTCGAATGCTTCCTGTTGCGCAACCGTCCACTTCCATGGTATACTAGTCCGTTTCTTCTTGGTCTTGTTCGTGGGATGTCCGATCAGCAGGTCATTAAGCGGCCGTACTATCCGCGAGTAATCCTTGACGAATCTACGGTAGTATCTCGCGAATCCCAGGAACTTCCGGACTTCCTTGATGTTCGTGGGAACAGGCCAATTCCTCAAGGCTTCCACTTTCTCCGGATCTGTCTCTACGCCGTCTGCTGACACCACGTGACCAAGATAATTCACCCGACGCATGAAGAACTCGCACTTGGATCCCTTTAGCTTCAGAGCATGATGCTGTAACCGGCGAAATACTGTAGCGTCCCTCTCTCTCGGTCTGACTTTAATACAATGTAGTTTAGGGGTGTTGGTAGCGTACCTTCACTTTTGGGAAATGGTAGCGGGCCTTCGTGAAGCAGGGGTATATGGACAACTTAATTAACTAACTGTTTGGATGGAGTTATGACCCTTGACTAAGAGAAAACTGGCAATTTTTTCCAAAATTTGTGTCACGATTATTTCCAAAAGTGTTTGAGTTAGAGGTGCAAAATTTTGCAAGAATGTTTG
>JAQRGA010000516.1:0-18681 GCA_029237695.1 Conchocele bisecta | reverse complement strand
AACTTTCGACGTCATTTGCACAAAATATCACTGTTTCTGTAAATATGTTTCATGAAAAGTCGCACATCCTTTTAGGTACAGAATCACATGGCTCGTCTCATATCTTCAATGCTGTATTGTAATACAATAATACATTCTAATAATGTTATAATAAAGTAAAAAGAAGAAGCACATCTTAAACAACATGGCAGTTATCAAAAATAAGTAAATACCAAAATAGTTTTAGTCACAAACTAAAAACAGTACCCGAGATAAGCTTTTTATGATGTAATATTTTTGCATATTTTCCTATTTGGGACACGTATAATGATGACAAGAAAATGTGGCCTATCGGTACACAAACGCCCACCGGTGGCAAATTGGAAAAACTCGATCAAACTTCTTAACCGAATCAACGGACAGACACTCAGTCCAAACACTACCGGTACATGCCTCCCATATCTACCGAAAAAGGGAGGCACAATAAAATAGCCAAAAAATAAGCTTATCCCGAGCCCTGATATTGAAATACATACACAATTTAAAACAAGGATATACATTAATAACAAATACTTATAAAATATGAACAGTCCGCTGTTTATTTACATACAGTCTACATTCGTTTACTCAAAGTCGGTTAAGTCGAATTCTCATATGTAAATGTGTGTATCTACAAATTTGGAAAATAAATATGTCAATTCTACGCTATATGGACGGATAAGTTTAAAGGTACATGCCCACGCAGTAGGCACAAACTGTTCTTTATAGGAATTAAATAAGTGTATAATTATGTCACTATTCCACCAGTTCTAAAAATTACGAGTGGCCGCTATACAAATATAATCATTTATTAATTATCAATTTACTGTTAGCGACGCGCGGCGGTAACAGTCTATTTTGATAATGTGCGGGGACGACGACTTTCACATCACGGCTTGCGGTGCGCATGCGCAGCATACTACGCGCACCAGTAGGCTTCCCAATATGTAAACAAGAATATCAACATGTCGAAACGTCCAGGACGGAAATTGTATGAAACGGCGTCGGCGAAATGTCTGAGGGACAGGCAGTACAGAGAGAGAGTGGTTAATATTGGCGACCAGATCACCAAATGGAAAGAGTTACGTGGAGATTTAGATTTGGACTCGAATAGAGATTTTTCATCTCAGCTTCCGATACTTCACTGCGCATGTCAGAGATGTGATATGATTGACCGTGTCACGTGACGCGTATTGGTAAAAATAGCACGAGGTCGGAAAATACCTTTCTGGTCGCGGCATAGAAAATGCGATTTAACACCAATTAACACGCGCCGTAATTAAAAATAACTCGTTAGTGGGTAGACAAATGGCTCATATAAGGCATTGAAAAAAAAATTGAAAAGTAGTAGTACAGTGTAACCTGCTGCGTGTGCATGTACCTTTAACAGGCGTGTGTTCCACAAACTCTGTTGAATGTTATTAAAAATGAAAATCAATTGTCAACATCCAACATACGACGGATTAGTGAGCATAAAGCCATCCGTGTGTCCGTGAACGGCAGATTTCAATCCAAATGTGTCTGACATTTGTGATTAGTTTCGCTCCGTTCCTGCTAGCAACTTCTTTTGCTTGATAACACATGTCCTGTCTATCAGAATAATGGCGTATGTATCACTGATCGAACGGCAAACAATGCGGAACATGCGCAGTCTGATCTGGGTCCTAATATGGATACATGAAAGTGTGCATGATAGTTCTGGGTTCTCGCCCGCCTCATGCTCAACACTGAAATACCGCGGTCAGTCCGTACACCGTGATCAGAATGTATGCCAAAGTTACGGTGGTTAGTCTGTATGAGTGGCGATTCATGTCATAAGTGCCGTTTCTAACGCGTTAGAGAAGTAACGCGTTACTTGTGAGAAGTAACGCGTTACTAATGTATGTACTATATAGTGAAACACATATTTGTAACACGTTACTGCTCAACAGTAACGCGTTAAAAGACTAACAGTGAGTAACGCGTTAGAAATTGGCTGTAACGCGTTACAAATCCTCTATATTGGCGGATCGTGTCATAAGTACAGCTTCTAACGTGTTCTAGTTCTAACGCGTTACTCTTAGTCCCGCCGGAGGTTGATTTTTTTTTTATTCGACCGCTAGCGAAGAATTACAGCCAAATATGAGTTCTTACAGATTTTATGCAAATGAGCTTATGTCGGTGATACAAGTTTTGTGCTTGTTTGTGCTAAATTTATGTTATTGCAGATGCTTCCGTAGTCTAAGGGTGCGACGCGTAACCCAAGCTGTATGATCACGTGGTACTAACAACAACAACAAGTACATATTCAAAGTACGTATTCTTTTATAGTGTCCTTACACGGAAATCGATTCTTCGCAAAACGACATAAGTCTATGCCAAACTCCCTAGACCACCAAATGCAGCTCATGAAGACGCGTTTGCTGCGCCATATTTCATCAAAATTCGTTGCATATTAAGGAAAATATCAAATACTACTTACTTTGGAGTCACAGTGGGTGACGTTGTTGTTGTTGTAACCACGTGATAATGCACTTTGTAACCGCTATACTCGATTATTCGCGAGTCGTAACTCCATGGTTCAGCTAGATGGATAGATGACTTTGTATGTTTTTCGCAATCGTAGTTAGCAACAACGCACAATCTACTAGTGTTAGCTTCTGATTTGTACGTAAACAATAATCGCATCCATAGACTAATGGATAGCAATCATGTCGATTGCCGCGGTCAGCTCGTATTCCGTGATCAGAATGTATGCTTAAGTTACGATGATTAGTCTGTACCGGTCTGTCATCATGTTACTGTACATACTCGATACATCACCTCCGTGTGGAGCATGCGCAGTCTGATCTGGGTATGGATACATGTATATGTGCATAATCATTCTGGGTCCTCGGCCGTCTCATGCTCAACACTGAAATACCGCGGTCAGTCCGTACTCGCTGATCAGAATGTATGCTAAAGTTACGGTGGTCAGTCTGTACCTCTGACTAGGATGTTACGTATTGAACCTAATATATCGCCTCCGTGGACCAATGGATAAGGCATCGGCCTCCTAAGACGGGGATTGCGGGTTCAAGTCCCGCCGGAGGTTTCCTTTTTTGTCTCGCCCCCCAGCTCGCCCCCATGAGTCGAAAGCGAGACATAACGGTCGCAGTTTTGGCCACTGTGTCGTAGTAGTTAGACGTCAGCATGACAGTTACCGTGATACATCGCCTCCGTGGCCTAATGGATAAGGCATCGAGTCCCGCCGGAGGTTTAGAACTTTGGCATCCGTGCATATGATGTGAAACCAATAATGCCCCACCCACCTGGGAAATATTCAAATTCAATAGTCGAACATGATTATGTTATTGCATAGAATATTTATTTACCTTTTTACGAACCATAATGCACGTGGGGCAGATGGGGGCATAGGTGGTGAATTAGACTGCAAACAAGACAGAGGCCAACAAGTCCGTGGCTGGAGATATTCGCCGTCCTCGTGTCTGCCTGTCATATCTACGGAACCCTGCAGGGGACGTATAATTATTTTATTTTTATTAATTCGTTCCCACGAAATAACAATTCGTTCCCTCAATTTAACAATTCGTTCCCACGAATTAACAATCGTTCCTACGAATTAACAATTCGTTCCCTTAATTTGTTAATTCGTGGGAACGATTTGTTATGTCGTGGGAACGAATTTTTAAATTGAGGGAACGAATTGTAATTTCGTGGGAACGAATTGTTAGTTCGAGGGAACAAATTGTTATATCGGGGAACGAATAGTTAATTTCGGTCAAATATGGATTTTATTACGAAAAATTGATTTGTCTATGGGAATTTAACATGGAGGAAAAAGTGGTAAGGAAGTGTGGGAGGAGTCAAAAAACGAAAAAAAAATTGGAAATTGACTCCGAAACCTGACTAGATAGCTTGGATATGATCTAACTAAGAAAACAAAAGTTAAATTTTAAAAATCGGTCCAGTATTTCTAAAATTCAAAAAAAAATCCCCATGTGAAGATGTCTATGGGGTTTTAACATGGGGAAATTGTTTTTTCGCAATAAAATCAATATTTGACCAAATTTCACGAAATAAAAAGAAGGCTCATTCTTAATTTTTCCTTTAATTTAATATTATAAAAAGAAATATTATTTTTGAATTGTTTATATAGCCGTACAATTTGGGCAGCTTTCGTGAAACAGACAGTAGATTTATTACACTCTTGCAAATTATTTACACGGGTTTCGCTGTGAGAGAAAACCCGTAATCAACTCCTTACAAATAATACACCGTGAGGAGAACACCCGTAATTGAGCGCCTGTTTTCTTGGAAACCACGAGCTAACATGCAAATTGTTCAATCTTTATTACGGTCAAAATAAAGTTATTTGAACATTTGGAAAGGGTCTCGACTAATCTAGAATTTTAATGTGATTGAACACATTCCAAACATGCACTCAAATATATCTGGCTCATAGAAACAGCTGCGTAATTTGGATTTCAAAAAGTTTACATGACGTCACATTTACATTTGACATCACACAACGTAACGTGAAAACGCTGGAAAACACGTGATTGTATTATTCATGCGGACATCGCAATTCATTGATTATAATCTCTAAAATAGAGTAAATGTGCATATATATCCGTCGTGGAAGTGTAATAAATAGGATATTCCATCGTACATGTTTGAATAGCGGAAATAATACACTCGTGTCCGTTGGCGTCCGTGCAAGCAACTCGTTCGTTACGCTCACTCGTTGCTTACGCGGAAGCCGACGCACACTCGTGTATTATTTCCCGCTAGTATACAGTATACAGTAACCCATGGCGAACCCCCGTAACTGCCCTGCTTGTGTATGTAACATTTGTTGAGCGTTCACCCACGATGTCGGAGACACGGACATCGATTCATCGCAAAAAACGACAGAAGTCTGTGCCAAACTCCATAGACCACCAAATGCAGCTCATGAAGACGCGTTTGCTGCGCCATATTTCATCAAAATTCGTTGCATATTAAGGAAAATATCAAATAATACTTACTTTGGAGTGGGCGACGTTGTTGTTGTTGTAACTCATGAAGCTTGATACATGCACACCACATGGAGCACGGTATCATGCATCTCCGTCATACAATCTAAGAATGTCCCTTTATCATCATGTCCATTCCCCTCAATGTCCAGTGGCACCTCTCTACAACAGTCAGCCACGGGAAGACACACCATTGGCTGTTGTAGACAGGTGGCTGTTGTATGGAGGTTACAAATAATAGCGATTTGTCAGATTAGGATATAAACTGTTACAGAGAGGGGTTGTTGTAGAGAGGTGGCCGTTCACGGAAGTCCGACTGCATATTAACAGACGTGTGTTCCACAAACTCTGCTGAATGTTATTGAAAATGAAAATCAATTGTCGACATCCAACATCCGACTGATTAGTGTGAGCATGAAGCCACCCGTGTGTTCGTGAACGGCATATTTGAATCTAAATATGTCTCTGATATTTGTAATTAGTTTACATGTAACTCCGTTCTTGCTAGCAAACGTCTGTAGCCTGAAAACACATGCCCTGTCTTTCAGAAGACTGGCGTATGTATCACTGAACGAATGGCGAAAAGTGCAGACCCATATGCGCAGTCTGATCTGGGTCTACACTGGTCGCAACTACCATGAGCCCCATTTATCCAGTTATTTCATTTCCACATATAACTAGATTATCTTTTATCCCGTCAACACAGTGCGTATGTGCCGTGAAACACGGTGCCGTGAAACATTTTTGATATCCAGTCAATACAATTTTTGCATTTTACAGCCATTTGTAGGTGTTGACGGGATAAATAGAATAGTAGGTTAGTGCCGTGAATGGGAAAAAATATCTGGCGCGGCACGGAAATGGTATGTGCTCGGCAGAGCCTCGCCCATCCCATTTCCTGAGCCTTGCCAGATATTTTTTCCCATTCACGGCACTAACCTACTATTCTCTATGAAAGTTTGTACACAGTCTTGGAGAAACACACGGGAAGACAGACAAATCAAGAGCTAGAACAGAAAATAGAAACATACTTATAATGAATGGAGGATATTATCTCAGTGATGATTTAATCTGATATTTATTAAACTAATTTACTGATTTCATAAGAACGAGTTCCGTCAACATGATATTAGATCAACAGAATTGTTAAATGTTCTTTCTTACATATTAAGCAAATCATCATATATTGAAGTTGCACTGACCACATAGCCTGTTTTGTATTATTGCAGCAGCACAGGTGGAAGTAACGGACCAATGTCTATAAATACATTGAATATACCTAAACGTATCAATCGGTGAAAAACAAATAAGTTAAACTTTTCTTCACTCCCTGTTACAACACATTAATGTGTTCTAACAGGAAGTAATTTTTGTTCAACATATTGATACTTTTAGGTATACATGTATTTAATAGACCTTGGTCCGTTACTTCAACCTGTGGGCAGCAGTAGTTTATACCACTCTCATGTTTACTATATATGTAGATATGACTTCAGTAACGTCGCAATGACGTTTCCTTCGACCAATCAAATCGTGTTCTCGGACACACCATCTGAATCGCGAGACAATCGCCGTCACGGCCGCCTCCAGAAATTAATTCGCATTCTTTTGGCAATATTTTGCTCTTGCGTCGCTTTGTTTTTATGAAGAATCATGATTGTGTGAAATGTAAGAAAATGTTTATTTAACGAGGCGAGCTGATATCTTGAAATAATGCCCTCGTGAATTGGCACATTAAGGACAACTGCTATCCATCCATCTGTGCCAACGAAAGTATTTATATAAGTGAGCTCGCGCTTGTTTATAATCGTTATAAATTAAATACAATTTAAATAAATACAATGTGTTGTGACACTGCGAAATCCCATTTCATGCATATATAACGTGCACGATCACGTGGTTACAACAACAACAATGGCTGAAAGTGTTGAAAGCCGCCCACTCCAAAGTATGTATTATTTGATATTTTCCTTAATAGGAAACGAATTTTGATGAATTATGCCGCAGCAAACGTGTCTTCATGACCTGCATTTTGGTGGCCCCGGGAGTACGGTACATACTTTGGACCAATGTACCGAGACCACCAAAATGCAACTAAACAAGACGCGTTTGATGCGCCATATTGCATCAAAATCCGTTACATAATAAGGACAAAATAAATGAATACGTACTTTGAATCGGAGGGCTTCTGGAAGTTTCAGTACTTGTTGTTGTTGTTGTAACCACTTGATCATACACATTGATATACGATTCAGAATGATTCAGAGCTGGTTGCATAACTGTATAGACCGCTAGTCTTACAAAACCTGGATATCCAAAAACAAATTAGACGATAATAACATTTGAGCCACCAGCTGAAATCAGTACCTTGCGACATCTGCATAATTATAGATCCTGATGTTCACACAGTCGGAATTGGATATGAACTATGTATTGGTGGCATAGTGGCTACCGCCGTGACTGAATGGTGAACAGCGTAGTCCCTAATCAGACGCGGTCTGCTCTGTGTCTTTGGTGATCGCATACGTTGCCCTGTTTATCTACCGAGCCCACTGAATGAATACACTTGACTTTCTATAATAAACAATAACACAGCACAACTACATCAAGGTGCATGGTCACGTGGTTACAACAACAACAGCAATAAGAACAACAACACTTACTGAAACTTCCATAAGCGCCTCCCATTCCAGGTACGTATTGCTTGATATTGTCCGTATTTTGTAATTGATTTTTATGAAATATGCGCATCAACGCGTCTAGTTAAGTTTGGTGGCTCAGTACTTTGGCCCAAACTTCTGTCGTTTTTGCGAAGAATCGATGTCCGTGTTTACTGACAATACCAACACGGAAATAGATATTTCGCATAAACGACATAAATATGTGCCGAAGTCCCGAGACCACAAAATGCAGCTCATGAAGACTCGTTTGCTGCGCCATATTTCATCAAAATCGGTTGCATATTAAGGAAACTATCAAATAATACTTACTTTAGAGTGGGTGCGCTGTCAACACTTTCAGCAATTGTTGTTGTTGTTGTTGTTCTAACCACGTGATCATGCACCTTGTACATGTATACCAATCAGTGGCAGAAACACAGGGAAATATATATATATACACAATGTATGTTTTATAATAACATTATTTTCCACTCAGTGAATAATAAGACTAGACAAACCATTTCAACACCACAGGCCTGTATAGTGGTATTGGAATCTGCACTTTTTGCAAGTAATTTTCATATTTTTAAGAACAAAAACGCCCCCTTTTCATAAATGGGCTAGTCTGAAAATCATTTTGCGACGGTTGAATTGGTTGCAAAATTAACTTAACAAAATCCATTCCAGTTACTTAGGGGTGAATGTGTTAACACTGCTATTTAGTAGGTTACGCCGTTTGGTACCGATAACAGTAGTTCGGGTCTTTTTCCTTACGGCATGCAGTATTACAGGGAGTTCTGCTGCTATTTATTCAGTTTCAAATGACAAATTTCTCATCAGTCAGAATGCCAGGAAATGTTTGTAACGATTGGCTAACCACGTCTGTCAGAACTAGGCTGCCTGGAACGCTTGCGCCTGATCGAAATTCGCTTACGTAACTTCGATCGAGTATCGGAAAGCGGAACAATGTGATATAATTACAAGTACAGTTTTATACGCCTGCTTGAACTTTCTACAGTGCAATAAATAATGGCAACAACAATTTTACATAAATGGGCCAATTTGTTTGCTTGTGTAGCTAACAGAATTTTGTCTGCTGGTAAGGTTTGTGTTAATGATTATTATTCGCCAGTAAGTCTGTGATTTAATAAGATGGTTCACTAAGTACGGTACATGCTACAGTCATGCCCGGCTCTGGGGAACGTTTCACTAAACTTCGTACGACTAAAATATTCGTAAGTACAAATTTAGGATCGCCTGGAAATTTCAATTGATGGATTTACCTTTATTGAGCATAGGCTGCTTATGCAGCCTATGCTCAATAAATGTAAATCCAATACTTGTTTAAAAGAAAACATTGTTAATGTATAATTTCAGCAAACCAAACATGCGTTGACAGCACTTCTAGTCACATGCCGTGACTGTCAGCATAGTCAGATAATGTCGTGACGGGCCACATAACTACAGAAATTACCAGACAAGGAGACTTAATAAACTTTACAACCAGCAATGTTTTGTCCCATTGCAGAGTGAAATTATATTTGCATAAATTATTAATTGAGTGCAATGGCGTCTGTTCATCGAAACGTATTGGATGTGTCCAAGTTATCTGTTCTTCGCCATATGAAATCATGTGATCAACAGAATCTCAAACGAGTTTCCATTTGGTATGAGATTTATGAAACTCATCCGCAATTTTATACACGTCGCCAGAGGTTCGGTGCAAAAAATTTGCGTGACTGGTTTCATAAATCTCATATCAAATAGAAACTCGTTTGAGATCCTCTATTTAACGCTCACTATACTAAGAGTATCTATCTGTTACATCTTGTTTGTACCAAACTACCGTCTCTGACTATAAAGGTCATATATAGAGAATAGTAGGTTAGTGCCGTGAATGGGAAAAAATATCTGGCAAGGCTCAGGAAACGGGATGGGCGAGGCTCTGCCGAGCACATCACGTTTTCGTGCCGCGCCAGATATTTGTTCCCATTCACGGCACTATACCTACTATTCTATTTATCCCGTCAACACCTAAACATGGCTGTAAAATGCAAAAATAGTATTGACTGGATATCAAAAATGTTTCACGGCACCGTGTTTCACGGCACATACGCACTGTGTTGACGGGATAAAGTTGTATATAGGCTACATGTATGTAGCAAATCACTTATAAAAATAAATACGCTAACTATAGATACAGTGTGTTGTTGTATGTGTTGAAACAGTTAAATGCACATAATTATTATCGGTGGGTTTGGAAGGCCATTTCGAATGTGGTTGTAATTATTTACGTACTCACTCAGGTTAGCAGTTAAATTGCACGTAGACATGATGCACAACACGCAAATGTGCCATTTCCCGCAACATGCCTACTGTGTTATCCAATGGTTAATCTGAACTGCATTAAATGCACAACAGCAATTCAGCAAAACATTATTAATTCACATCACGTATTGCAACAGCGTAAGCGTTGGTGTATGATAAATAGCGAGCACGTGACAATCATTTAACCCTTACACCGCTATCTTATTTTTTTGTCATCTGCTGTTTTCTATTTTCCATTTTTATCAACAAAAACATGCGTTGACAGCACTTTCGAATAATTTACAACATGTTTTGACAGCACTTCAGAATGATTTCCATTGGAAATGATTCTGAAGTGCTGTCAAACCATGTTTTTATTGAGGAATAAGGCAAGATATAAAAGCAACAGCAGACGATAATTGTTGTGAGTAGCGGTGTAAGAGTTAATATGCAGACAGTAGGCTCGGCATTTGCAAAGATGTATCACGAGTTGCGACGCTGTGGCAAAGTGATTGTCTGCTTATACATGGTATACTATCAAGCTTTGCAACTCGATTTACATGCATGGAGAACATCATTGAACATTTTACGAAAAAAAGAGCAAAATCTTCCGTAAGTTATGTCGTAAGGCAACATAACTTTAAGAGCTCATAAGGAATTTGATTCCACATGAGCTGTGGAATTTATATTTCCTTTCCACCTCACTGGATACCTTTCAAATTCAATGTCGGTCAAACACGGCGATGCGACAAAAATGATTCCAGAGAGGGGGGGGGGGAGGTGGTGGGGGGGGGGGGGCGTTTCACTAAACTTCGTACGACTAAAATGTTCGGAAGAGCAAAATTATTATAGTCTGTAAATTATACATTAACAATGTTTTCTTTTAAACCAGTATTGTATTTACATTTATTGAGCATAGGCTGCATAAGCAGCCTATGTTCAATAAATGTAAATCCATGAATTGAAATTTCCAGGCGATCCTAAATTTGTACTTACGAATATTTTAGTCGTACGAAGTTTAGTGAAACGTTCTCCAGAGCCGGGCATGACTGTAGCATGTACCGTACTTAGCGAACCATCTTATTAAATCACAAACTTACTGGCGAATAGTCTAGGCGCCGCGCCGATCAGACCTCGTGGATGCGATGGTGATAGTGGCTAACACGTAAATGGCGTCAACAGTTGACAACATTTTCAGAGTACATGCGGAATATACTATAATACCCGAAGTAACAAAACCACATGGCGTGCTCAATTATGGACACGTTATGTCATGGCGCCTCACACCAAATATTTGTTTCTAGCGCCGCACGTGACACAAATGTAAACACTTTGCCGTGTAATACGATTCCTTGTGTAATACTCACAAAAGGCAACTTGAAGCTCGAAAGCTTTCCTATACGAGGCAATTATAACGCATTTGAATAGGCGAATGTCATGCAGAGAATACCGCCTAATATGTGGCTGTGACTTGATAAATGGGACTTATTGGATGTATGAACAGTGTACATCCTAATCAAAGAACACACTCGCGCAGCTTGAAAAGCGAACTATATTGCTTGTTAGAAACATGACGGGTATTTCACTTCATGGAATAGCGAACAGTGCAGATCCTGATCAGACTGTGCGGATGCACAGGCTGATCTGGTTCTACACTGGTCGCAAAAAACTCATGAAGCACGTTTCTTCAGTCACATGCATATATAATACGAGACCTATGACGTGGATAGACTCTATACAAATATTGTTGTTAGATATCGGGTATTTAATACCGTCTTATTTACTCAGTTGATCAGGCTATATTCAACCTCTCCATTCTTACACAATTATCAATACTATATGAGACACGCCATGTGATGTTGTACCTAAGAAAATGCGAGATTGTTCATGACATGGCGTAGAAAGTTTACAAAATGTTCATAGTATGCACATTTTTTTCGTTAATTTTCGCTATCATTTGAAGATGTTATTGGGAAAATGGGGTTTATTGGTTTTGCAACCCGTGCATCCGCACAGTCCGATCAGGACCTGCACTTTTCGAAAAGGTCCTTCAATGAAACACCTGTAATGCAGTATATGTCGTTATCAGGCTAAATGCAGGTCATATTTGATCAGTAACCCGAATTTTCTGTCTGTAACGCAGGGCGACTTACATGTACCTTGTAAGTCGCCCTGCATTACAGAGCATTCGGGTTAATTTGATCAGGAGCTACACTAGTCACAAATGCCATAAACCCATTAAGCAAGTCACACAACATTTACAGCAATAACATAAATTTGGTAATTATTTTGCATGGGATATCAGATAATTACGGAGCCCCACAGGGGACGTAGAATACTTTTTTAACAATTCGTTCCCGTTCCCACGAAATAACAATTCGTTCCCACGGGAACGAATTGTTAATAAGTGGGAACGAATTGATATATCGTGGGAACGAATTATTAATTCGAGGGAACGAATTGTTAAATTAAGGGAACGAATTGTTATTTAGTGGGAACGAATTGTTAAATTGAGGGAACGAATTGTTATTTCATGGGAACGAATTAATAAAAAAAAAATCTACGTCCCCTACGGGGCTCCGTAATTATCTGATAACCCATGAAAAATAATTACAAAATGTATGCTATTAACGAATTAATAAAAACAAAAATTATATGTACCCTGCGGGGCTCCGTACATAATCACATGGATTGCCTCATATTTAAAAGTTCAGTCTACCTTTCAACAAGTAATCTGCCTTGTAATTGACGTACGAGTCTTCCTTCGTATTAGCTGCCGATCATTTCCCGTTATTCCATTGCAGTCAGAGTAATGTTTTCACAGGTGAGCTCATGTTGTTATTTTATTGTTTCAAATGCACCGATGAGTTGATTAAAATAGAAATGTATTTGACAAACATGTGTGTAATATCAGGGACAAAAATCAGGACGTCGTATGACCCAGACAAAAACTGGCAAATAAATAGCGTTTGTGCTATTGACGGAAAGTACAGTGGAACCCCCTAAATCGGCCACTCGGGAAAATATAGATGTTTACCTTAGATGTGTGTTCGCTGTTACACAGCTCGTGTACAAGGTATGCCCATGCGGATGTGATAAATAAGTTACATCACGTTGTCCGCATGTACGAGCGATAATCCGCTCGTTAAAGCTCGCAGATTATCTCCTCGTACATGCGGACGAAGCGTGATTCTAACTTATACTAAAACGTACCTTTGTGGTGACACGCAATATAAGTATACGTGAATAACGTCGTGATGGGTAGTGCATGTCACGTGCACCGGCTTTACTGGGGGCAGTTTCCCTAAACTTCGTACGACTAAAATGTTCGTAAGTGCAAACTTAGGATCGTCTGGAAATTTTAATTGATGGATTTACATTTATTGAACATAGGCTGCATATGTTCAATAAATGTAAATCCAGTAATTGTTTACCAGAAAACATTGCTAATGTGAAATTTACAGACTATCATATTTTTGCCCTTGCGAACATTTTAGTCCTACGAAGTTTAGTGAAACGGCCCGCAGTTGGTCTGCTTCTACATGTTCTCCTAAACATCTCAGCAACTTCTGAAGCGAGTTGATGCGATAAAGGGCATATACGTGTACAGCGGCAAATAATATAGCACCGTCTGTCGACTGCCGACGACGCCGTCGTCACAGCTAGGCTGTTTCGAAGTTATTTCGAGAAATCTTAAGTTTTCTCGACATAACTGCGAAACAGCTTTAGCTATGAGGGTTGCATGATTATCGCATACATTGTACACTTTTCTGGAGTATCTGGTGGCCGTTTCACTAAACTTCGTACGACTAAAAGGTTCGTAAGTGAAAATTTAGGATCGTCTGGAAATTTCAATTGATGTATTTACATTTGTTGAGCATAGGCTGCATACTCAATAAATGTAAATCCAATAAGTGGTAAATGTGAAATTTACAGACTATCATAATTTTGCACTTACGAATATTGTAGTCGTACGAAGTTTGGTGAAACGGCCCCTGAACGTTATCTCGTCCAAATTTCTCCAGAGATTGTTGAGATAATTCGGAAATAAAAATGGAGGTAGAACCGAGCCAAACTAGCTGGTATTCGTGACATACAGTGTCCACCATGAGCGCAAATCCTTATTCGGCGTTGTATACCGAGATTTCTATCATGGATACTAGCGGATATAAGCCTTCATGCATTATTCTGCATTATTGCATTATCATTGAGATAAGCAAAATATTTGCATACCAGTGACTCATTCTACAGACGCATATGTCGTATCAACGTCCTATTCCGACATCACAGACTATGGAATTATATTCAGTGAATAATTAGAATACTCAGAATGTGATGTAGGACATTGACTAGTAGATCTGGCGATCGTTATACTGCTAGATCTGTACATACATATACATTCGGGAACACTCCGTCCTTTCCGTAAATTCACCGTCATCGACGCCATTTTACTTCACAGAACTATTTTAGGAAGTTTAAATGAAATAGCGGGACAGAATCCCAAATTCTGGCTATGTCGTCAGAATGCATCGACATAATCTGGTGCACAAATATTCGGGCTTCTGTTGAGACTACATTACATGAGGGTAGTAGCTGACAGAGGCTAGACTGGTCATGACTTTAGTTGTGACTGAGTTACCATGACGTGGTGACACTTCCAAGACAAACTCTTGTCCCTGTCCTTAGTCGGGTGGCCCATACACAAGTTTAATTACACTATACGTATTATAAACTTAATCATGCTACATGAAACCTTGTTGCAATATGTATCTTATTTAAGGTCGTAACTGCTATGCTAAAGCATAGCAGTTACGACCTTATGTTACTAACCCATCGATATGTGTCTTGAGAATGTATTCGTTTGTTTCCTCATATATTCGTCTATGTTACGAACTGAGAGAATGAAGGGGTATATTGATGGAATGGTGCATATCTAGATCAGACTGATCTGGGTCTACATTGGTCGCAAAATCCATACGCCTCATTTCTAAAGTAACAGCCACACAAATATCAGGCTGCGCATTCACCATGCCGTTCATGGCCTACACCAGCCATACTTCTAACAAACGGCGTATACCATTTTCAGGCTATTCATGTAGCAGTGCGTTAGCATACCGGGAGTCAGAATGGCCACAACTGCTATATAAAGTGGAACCTCTCTAAACCGGACACCAAGAAAACACCTGTGATGATATTTTTTATGAGTTTCTTGGTCATTTATCTCAGGTGATAATGTCTGTCCGTGTTCGCATAGCACATAACCATGGCTCAGAATGATCAAATGTCTGATTTACAGTGAAACCTCTAAGCCGTACACCATGGGGACTCCCAGGGTGTCCGGATTAGACAGGTTTCACTGTACATGCAGCTTATTTCTCCCGCCGCAAATACAGATCTGCGGAGCCATTTCACTAAACTTCGTACGACTAAAATGTTTTCGTAAGTGCAAAAATATGATAGTCTGTAAATTTCACAGTAACAATGTTTTCTTGTAAACAATTATTGGATTTACATTTATTGAGCATAGGCTGCATATGCAGCCTATGCTCAATAAATGTAAATCCATAAATTTCCTGACGATCCTAAATTTGCACTTAAAAACATTTTAGTCGTACGAAGTTTAGTGAAACGGCCCCCCAGAGCCAGACTGGTCACAAATGCCACACGACGTTTTGCCCTACTTCTCCTGCTACAATTACACGCTTTAATCTGCTTTATACCTGTCAGTTGGTGCGGAATTGCTCACAAATCTGCAATTACCACATACGCGCGCACTTGAATGATCAATTACGCAATAACAATGTACGTGCAAGAGGTAACGTAAATCGAAGGTATTAGTGGGAAAAGGGGGCTAACTCCTTCTTGGAGTTAGCCCCCTTTTCTCACTGATACCTTCAGCCAAATGCTAAGTACACTTTGCGGGAGAAATTTTCAATTTCAGGATAAATTTATTAAGTTTTATTATACTGAATTTATTACATTATCACAACCATTTTGGCTGTGATAATGTAATAAATTCAATATAATAATCATGCATACTTTTAGTCATCAAATATATGCAGTTCTTAGTTCTATATGAAGTAATGCATATCGGGAAAAATAAATTATTACTCCCTCAAAGTACACTTTGCTAGAAAAGTATGATTTGCAATGTTGGTGAAATCTCGTGGCCAATCAATTGACTGTCGACATAGACGTACGGTGGTCGATCAAGTGCCGCGTAAATATTAAATAAAAGAAATGTGCATAGATGTGACAAATCTGGACTTATTTAATTTCTGACTACAGTAGTAGCTTATCAAGTGTAAGATTGCTCACCTATACTACCAGGGGCGGATCCAGCATTTGGGGAACCCGTAACACCCCCCCCCCCCTCCAGATCCGCCCCTGACTACAATTAGCCTTGATCCCCAGCGGCCGTATAGCTGGTTAATCTGACAAATCAGGGGCGGATCTGGAGGGGGGGGGGGGTTCCGGGGTTGCAACCCCGCCCCCCGCCCCCGTTCAGCCACGGAGTTTACATAGATCACAGTTTACCGACACGGAAATCGATGTTTCGCAAAAACGATGTAAGTATGTGCCGAACTCCCGGCACCACCAAAATGCAGCTTATGAAGACGCGTTTGCTGCTCCATATTTCATAAAAATCCGTTGCCTATTAAGGAAAATATCAAATAATACTTACTTTGGAGTGGGCGCGCTTTCAACACTTTCAGCCATTGTTGTTCTTGTTGTAACCACATGATCATGCACCTTGATATAGCTACTTAGCAAAAATCAATGGTGGTGACCCACCTGTGTAATTATACCAACCACGGCACTTCGGTAGCCGCTAAATGTCTCAGGTAAATAGTGGCACGATACGTGGCTGTGCGTGTAGAAGTGGAACGTATGTTTTCTGCGACTAGTGTAGATTCAAATCAAAGTGTGCATCCGCACAGTCTGATCAGGATCTGCACTGTTCGCCAGTCCATCACCCGAAACACCCGTCATGCTTCTAACAAGAAATATAGATCGCTATCCGGCTACAGGAGGAGTATGCAATCTGATCAAGAGCTACACTGATCACAAATGCCATTTTAAGCCCTATTTCTCCTGCCACAACCACATTTAACCCTTACTACGCTGAATTAAATGTTGTCGTCTGCTGGAAATGTTTTATTGTCCATATTTCTCGACAAAAACCTGGTTTTGACAGCACATGAGAATCGTCTCCAGTGGAGACGATTCTCATGAGCTGTCAAAACCAGTTTTTTGTTAAGAATTAAAGCAAAAATGAAAAACAGCAGACGGCAATTTCCGTCAACAGCGTAGGAAGGGTTAATACTGAAACGAGGTAGCAAGCTAGCCTACATGTAACTTAACCCATGTATGTATAATATGTGCAATGTGCATATATCTGATACACAGGGAACGGTGGGCATACGGACATGAACAGTTTATTCCATTATGCGGTGTAAACCAGGATGCTAATTTACACATTTAGCTCGTGCGAGCTATACACATGGAAACTAAATTTCTTCAGCTCACGTTAAACCATTCATGTGATATCGGACTATTGAAAAATTGAATAACGTTTTAATTTTTCACCATTTCCATGGCGTGACGACTGCCCAAAAACCAGAAAAGTCAGTTTATTGGAACTTTAACGTCTGCGACGGAGGTTAAGACAAACAACACTGACTTTGAACGTTTTTAAAAGAACATTCAGTGTTGTGTCACATAACTCTGGTATACATGTGATGTTTATGACAATCTGTGTGCTTTTAAATCTGCTATGACGAACGAAGACGAGAACCTTACATCATGTTAACTTACGGCAACGTCGATTGTCATGAACTCTGATGGCGTATAGATAGCCGATGCATAAACTTCTGAGATGCTATGACTAGAAAATTATTGAACGGCGCAAATAAAGCACCCAATAATTGACCCATTCACCCAGCGTTGCCGTCTTTTGTGGTCCTTCTCGACGTCATTTCAAGTAGAGGAACCAACTCTCTAACCAATTAGTCATCGTTTTAAGTGGCAGATCGTAAAGTGAGAATGAATCGTCAAGAATTCCCACATCCATAATTTTCGCTGACCGCTGTAGTGCTGATAGAGGAATTTGTCTAACGCCACATGTCTACGTTACGTTACGTCATTTATTCTTGAATTACAGTATATATGCACAGAAATTGAGGTCACGCAAGACGAATAATGTAAAACGGCATTTGCAAACGATTATGTGTCATGTTAAATCATTAATGCAAGCATGTCGATACGTTCAGGATTTTACATTTTGACCCCTATCGACGTCGCCGACGTATTGCTCCGAAACCGTCCAGGCTAGCAACACCTAATGAACTAGTATCTATCCATAATTGAATGAGCTTCATTTTTATCTGGGATGTATTACTGTACCTTTTTTGGGTATCTGGCAATCTTCACTTAAACAGGGAGGGACGTTTCTTTTTTTGCTCAGTATATATAATGAATGTAGCATTACAGGGCGACCATTTTGAAATCCAAGATGGCGGCCATAGGAATGGTCGATAAAAATGTAACCAACCGCAGTTTTGTTCTAGGTGCACTAAAGATGGCAAATCACATTCGTTACAAGAATCTAGCAATATAATGCAAAAGACTACATGGCAGCATACACTAGGGGGCCGTTTCACTAAACTTCGTACGACTAAAATGTTCATAAGTGCAAA
>JAQRGA010000515.1:0-17930 GCA_029237695.1 Conchocele bisecta | reverse complement strand
ATAGAGCAGACGTTTACGTCACTACTGGATACGATGAACAACGCTGGTATGCAGGCGTCCAACTCCCGTGACCACTTGATTCAATCAGGCGCTCAATACTTGCGTGATCTGAAGGCGTGTCGTCATAAAGTAATGGCCATCATTGACCGACTCGTGCAGGACGCGGAGAAGAAGTATAGGGAGTACGCGGACGCCACGACTCACCGACTGAACAACGTCAGCAAGTTAAGTCAGGACTTCAGTGATCGTATCATGTCCGTACAGACGGACATCCGCGACACAGCAAGGAAAGGCCGCGAGAATAATCTCTTTCTCTTGTTGAAGGAGGCGGAAACATTGATAGCTGAGTGCAAAACTTCTACTTCCGGTATTGAAAAGAAATGCAGCGTGAATTCGTGCGTGTTTGTGTGTAATAAAACATTATTGGATCATTTACACAGTGTTGCTGATATTGGAGAATTAGTGACGGAAAGTGTTGCTGATATTGGAGAATTAGTGACGGAAACATTCCCATGTCTACGTGATGACATCAATATTCGTGGAGCTACAGATGGCAACAAGTGTTGTGTCACAGGTTTACTCATGCTCACCGACGGTCGACTACTACTGTCTGACTGGAACAATAAGAACATAAAGCTGTTTGATGACAAGCATAAACTCGTGTCCCACGTTCCACTACAGTTCTTTAGTGTTTAGCGGATAGCTAAGAAGATTATTGCTGCATACGTCTTTAAAGTAGAACCTTTGGACAAGTACCTGGTACCAATAGACAGGAAAAAGTGTCTTCTTTCCAAATTGGGTTACTTTTTTAGTTTATTCCAATGTTTTCCTCGCATAATTCCTTGTTTACCTAACGCACTGAATTAGTCAGTAACGGATAGCTTTGGTGTTTATCGGATACGTGTGCGACAGTTGCTGAGGGGGTGTCTCAAAACATTCCAAGTCATGTATTTGTTTTGTAAATGACTAGGAAACATGCTTACATGCATATGTATCACATTAACACTGATTAAATATGTTTCATCATGTAATGTGTACATGTGTAACTGAAAAATAAAAAAAATATTTACTCTGCTTAATTTTTTTTTTTCATCCCAATATTTTCTTGAAGCAATGTGATGGGTGGTGCCATAATTTGGCATAAAAACAAATAAATGTCGTTATGAGACTGAATTAAATATAGGGTGATGACGGGGTGGGGGGGGGGGGGCTGGGGGGGGGGGGCAGTGGTGCGCCGATTCCCGGCGACACATACTGAATACATACATGGTGGTAAACCGTGTATTAACTGTAATTATTAATTAATAAATCAAAGAGAATAACTTCACAAATGTACATGTAACATTACCCTTTTAACCTCAGTCATGTATAGTGGTAGTGGCAAACAGTGTACATGCAGATGAGGCGGCTCTTAATGATCAACACGTCTCATCAGGATCTGCACTGTTTGCCACACATTTTCTACGAGTTCCGGCAATGATTCGAATCCTGTGAAGGGTTGGGCTGAGGTGGTGGCCGTAAACAGTGTATTAACTGTGATTGGTGATGGTGTCCATTGATGGACCCGCCCGTCGGACCCCCGCAAAATGATGGAATGAACCAATCAGATTGGCTCATTCCGTCAATCCGCGAGGCACCGACGGGCTGGTCCATCAATATACACCATCACCCTGTAATTAGTAATTAATAAATCATAGACTATAATATCACAAATGTACATGTAATATAAACCCTTTTAACCTTACAGGCCTATATAGTGGTGTTGGCAAACAGTGTACATCCAGATGAGCCGGCTCTTAACGAGCCGTCTCATCAGGATGTGCACTGTTTGATACACATGTTTTATATTTGAGTCCCGACCATGATTCAAGTCCTATGAATGGTTGGGCCGAGGTAGTGGTAAACCGTATATTAACTGTAATTGGTGATGGTGTCTATTGATGGACCCGCCGTCGGAGCCCCGCAAAACCGCGAGGCACCGACGGGCTGGTCTATCAATATACACCATCACCCTGTAATTAGTAATTAATAAATCAGACTATAACTTCACGAATGTACATGTAATATTAACCCTTTAAACCTCGCATGCATGTATAGTGGTATTGACAAACAGTGTACATCCAGATGAGCCGGCTCGTAACGAGCTGGCTCATCAGGATCTGCACTGTTTGCCACATATTTTTTGTTTAGCGCCAAAATATGATAAGAAAACTGATCATGAACCACTGGATACGGCATTAAATATAATGCCCTGAAATCGCATATTTTTTCCAGCAACATTGGCGTAGTGAAAATAAAACAAAGTCAACACCCCAGAAAAAAATTGGCGACGGGAGGTGGGCACACATGTGCTTTTGTTATTTTTCCAGCAGCATTGGCGTAGTGAAAAAAAACACGAAGTCAACACCCCAGAAAAAAAATTGGCGAAGGGAGGTGGGAACACCTGTGATTTTGTTATTTTTTCCAGCAACATTCGGGCTGGAAGAGAAATAAAAACAAAAGTCAACACCCCAGAAAAAAATTGGCGAGAGTAGGTGGGCACACATGAGCTTTTGTTATTTTTTCCAGCAACATTGGGGTTGGAAGTAAACAAAAAAACAAAGTCACCCCAGAAAAAAATGTCGAGGGGAGGTGGGCACACATGTGCTATTGTTATTTTTTTCCAGCAACAATGTATATTGGCGTCGAGTGAAAAAAAAAACCACTAAAGTCAACAACCCAGCATGCGCCGACAGTTCGCCTCAACTTTTTACAGAAATTCAAACATACCGCAAAACGATCGAGTGTAAAAATCATAAAAAGTAGTATATGGCCTCTGATACGCAAAATCTGAGACAAGGCGGCTGCCTCGTCTGCCTCATCCTGGCTACGGCCCTGACCAGTATTATTTTTATTTAGAAAATTAATGCCTTTAAAATAAATATCCACAAATTTTAAAATTGTAGTTGTCAATGTCAATTAGAATTTTCAATCCCTGTGGTGTTGATCTCTCTACAATGAAACACACCCTCTTTCATGAAGATAGAATGAAGCTACATACATGTATAATAATAAAAGCAACGTATGTAGATGCTATGGCCAGTTGGGAAACTGTTACGACCTGGTTAACCAAAACGTGTGACGGACTGACTGACATACGGACGGACAGACGGACGAACGGATCGACGGACGGTCCGAACACTGTGTGCCACCCGTCTCCGGTGGCATAACAAAAACATTTGATATATCGTTCGCAGGTCATTTATTGATTTTGAGACGATCCCCGCAAATCTGATTTGTACGCAAATTAGGATGATCCGTTACTGCCGGAAGCACGTGCGTTATTATTGACGTCTGTGTTCAGTGACATTGGTGTGATTTATGAACCAAGCTTCTTTCCAGTTATAGAGGACTGATTATACATCATATTATTCACAGAGTTTGTATCTTCAAACTAACTGTTTATACATTTTCAGTGAAATTACTCTGGAGCAACTTACTTTCGCTTTACCAGACAACAAGACCATCCAGTTAGTGACAGTGTCGGGCAGCCTGACCCCCGGGCAGATCATCCAGACCCCAGTGAAATGCTGGAGTGTGACCAGATGTGGAGACAACCTGGCGGCGGTACATCTTACATCACGAGACATTGTGGAGATTGACATGAGGGGTGGGAAGGTGACAACTGTATGGACATGTCCTGATGGCAACCTCCTGTATATAAATACACAACCCGCGGGGGGAGGGAGTTGATCACGAACAGACAGCGGCCCCGGGGTAACACGTGTCACCCGGGATGGCGTCGTGCTGGCCCGATACAAGGGAGACAACTTGGCGTATCCACGCGGACTCACCGTCCACCCAGACGGAAGTATCTATGTCTGCGGCTACTGGTCTAACAACATCCACCACATAACCGCGGATTGTACCCGTATTGAAGTCTTCGGGGATGGACGGGTATCACTGCCTTGGAGGATCTGTTACAACCAACACAACAATTGTCTGTATGTATCTCAGAGACTTAATGAGTGTATAAAAGTGTTTAGTCTCGGGAATTAAAGTGAGCGGGTCTCAGATATTCACACATGGATGAACAGATGAACAAAACGTGGCTTCATTGTAGATTTCTATCATATTTTCTTCTCCCAGTTATGTCTATAAGTCGTCTGCAACAAATCTGATTGTGAAAAATGGAATTTGTGAAAATAATGTTTTGTTATAATGTTTATAATACTGGAAAATAACTAGCGTTTTGAACGCTAGTCATTTTCCAGTATTATAAACATGTTTTATTGAAAATTTCTTGTATTTAACCCTTAGACCGCTACTCACAACAATTGTCGTCTGCTGTTGTTTTTATATCTTGCTTGGACAGCACTTTCCATTGGAAATGCTTCTGAAGTGCTGTCCAGGCATGTTGTAACCATGTTTTTATTGAGAAATAAGGCAAGATATAAAAGCAGCAGCAGACAATTGTGAAGTGCTGTCAAAACATGTTTTTCGTGATAAAAATGGAAAATAGAAAATAAACAGCAGAGGACAAAATAGTTGTGAGTTCATGACTGTCTGGATATTAAAGTGACATTTTCCTGTCAAATTTACATATGTTTAAATTAAATAACTTCTGTGTTATTTCAGTTTGCATGTAAATATTTGTTGTGAAATATTTTAACCTTTTATTCTTCATAGAAATAAAAACAAAATTATTGACGAAATTTGTGAATAATTTTTTATTTTTTGTTGGTAAAACATTTTATTATATCTACCCGTGAAATACAGAGTTATAGATGTAAATAAAACTCATATGTTCTCATCATGAAATAAACAATCTAAAAACAATGTTAAAATATTTTTTTCAAAATATCCGGTCGATTTTCAATAATTATTTAAAAACAAAAAAAAATTCAATTCTAAAACATTTTTTGCAAAATTTCCGGCCGAAAACATGTGTTCACTTTTTTTTTGTTTCACACAATTTTCAATAATTATCGAAAAATATTTTTTCTATTTTAAATTATTTTTTTTCAAAATGTCCGGCCGAAAAAAAATGTGTTCACTCTTTTTTGGTTTCACACAATTTTCAATAATTATTAAAAAAAAATGTTTTAAATTTTAAAATATTTTTTTCAAAATATCAGGCCGAGAACTAATTTGTTCACTTTTTTTTGGTTTCACACAATTTTCAATAATTATTAAAAAAAAATGTTTTTTAAATTTTAAAATATCCGGCCGAGAACTAATTTGTTCACTTTTTTTTGGTTTCACACAATTTTCAATAATTTTTTAAAAAATAAATGTTTTTTAAATTTTAAAATATCTTTTTCATAATATCCGGCCGAAAAAATATTTGATTACTTTTTTTTGGTTTCAATAATTATTGAAAAAAAATTTTGTTTAAATTTTAAATTTTTTTTCTTCAAAATATCCGGCCGAAAAAAAAATTGTTCTCTTTTCCATGGAGCGGTATATAATAAATATAATATTCATATTTTTGCAACGAATATGACGTATATGTTCCATCTCGTGGTGTGAAATGTCCATATTTCAGGAGTGCCGGTAGGCACAAGTGAAATATGGACATTTCACACCACTCGATGAACATATATGTCATATTCGTTGCAAAAATATGAATATCCTCTATGTATTGTAATTAACAATCTAATGCTGGTGGTGTATGTTTGTAAATGTAGTAAACTAGGGTTCAATTCAAGTGTTTATACAGCTAGATGCTGTATATGTTCAGGTTTTATTGAAAAATATAAAATGCCAATAAACAAATGGCAGCCATCACGACCCAATTTGGGTCTGTGATGTTCTGAACTAACGACAAAAAATTAAGATAGCGGTGTAAGGGTTAAATTAATTTTGCTAGCAACTATACTATATCTTGCTGTTGCTTTTATATCTTGCCTTATTTCTCAATAAAAACATGGTTTGACAGCACTTTATAATCATTTCCAATGGAAATGATTCTGAAGTGCTGTTACACCATGTTGTAAATTATTCTAAAGTGATGTCAAAGTATGTGTTTGATGATTAAAATGGACAACAGACGACAAAAAATTAAGATAGTGGTGTAAGGGTTAACCATTTCATTGTACATGTATTTTTTTACAAATTTATATATACATTGATGTTATTCACAAATGTTTATCAATAAACGACTTCAGTACATGTATGGCTTATAGCTTCAGTATGGCTTATAGCTACTATATACTTACTATTTATTACATTACTTTGGCCATCTATTTTTATGCCACCGGGTTTCGAAGAAACGGGTGGCATATAGTGTTTGGACCGTCCGTCCGTCCGTCTGTCCGTCTGTCCGTCCGTCACACTTTTCGGTTAACCACTTTGTCACAGTTTCTCAAATATGCTGCAGGTGGCATCCGCGTTCGACAGACGCATTTCTTGTTAGACATATTTCTGCACAATCACCTGGGGTTATGTAGATAATCATAATGAAATATTGCTAACTATTCGACTGATAGAACTTACTGGGGATGTAGATCCAGATAAGTTGGCTCATTACGAGCTATCTTATCAGGATCTGCACATTTTTGTCGCGCCACTTGTGGAAAGCGCGATATAGTCGTCACTTTGGCGTGCGTGTGTGTGGGTGGTGGTCGGGCGAATGAGATGGCGTAAATTAACGGTATGGGTTCCTCCTTCACCCCAAGCCCCGTGCAGGCACCGGGGCGGGATCAACTGATCCTGAGAATAGTGCTGCAGTAGCCATTGCTTGTCGTAAAAGGCGACTAAACTGGCTTAACGATTGGGTTCATACTTTCCGGAACCCACTATACCGGATTTGGCCCTCATGTACATTTTTGGCTTTCTTTTATGTGACAGTTGAGTCGGGCTATGCCCCATATATAAAAGTAAGATTAGCGCTAATCCTATTACTTTTAGGGGATGGGATAAATGATGCTGGTGTGGCGAGGGCACCAGATCAGGTTGTTCTAATTTCAGGACTGAATATATATTTTGATTGCAAATATTGAGTTCTGAAGTTGGGATTTACCCCCCTCGGACAGGTGGATACGGGACACGACCCCGTTGACCCGTCTGCGTGTAGACTCCCTGAGGCTTGTATCTCTATGTCAGAAAAGCGGACGTTAAACCCTATTCACTCACTCACTCGCTCCTCCTTCACCCATTACCTTGGTACTTCACATGGGTGTTTATCACCCGCTTGCAGAAAGCGCGATATCGTCGGCATTTTGGCATACGTTGGAAAAAACCTGGCCTTCGTGGCTTTGCCTCGTTTCTTGTTTTCATTAAAACTTAATTTTTATGCCCCCGCCACCGAATGGTGAGGGGGGCATATAGTGTTACCGGCGTCCGTACGTACGTACGTACGTACGTACGTACGTACGTCCCGAAACCTTAACGCTGGGTAAATGGCTTATAATTTCTGTTTCCTTGCTCGGATCTGCTTCACATTTCACACACACATTGCTCCAATGGTCCTCTACCGCCCTGTGACAAATCCACATTCGTCCCGCCCCCGCTAAGCCCAGGGTCAACGTCACAGACTTGGTGCTTTCGAAACCTTAACGCTGGGTAAATGGCTTATAATTTCTGTTTCCTTGCTCGGATCTGCTTCACATTTCACACACGCATTGCTCCAATGGTCCTCTGCCACCTGTGACAAATCCACATTCGTCCCGCCCCCGCTAAGCCCATGGTCAAGGTCCCAGACTTGGTACGTTCGAAACCTTAACGCTGGGTAAATGCCTTATAATTTCTGTTGCCTTGCTCGGATCTGCTTCACATTTCACACACGCATTGCTCCAATGGTCCTCTGCCACCCTGTGACAAATCCACATTCGTCCCGCCCCGCTAAGCCCATGGTCAAGGTCCCAGACTTGGTACGTTCGAAACCTTAACGCTGGGTAAATGCCTTATAATTTCTGTTGCCTTGCTCGGATCTGCTTCACATTTCACACACGCATTGCTCCAATGGTCCTCTGCCACCCTGTGACAAATCCACATTCGTCCCGCCCCCGCTAAGCCATGGTCAAGGTCACAGACTTGGTACGTTCGAAACCTTAACGCTGGGTAAATGCCGTTATAATTTATGTTGCCTTGCTCGGATCTGCTTCACATTTCACACACGCATTGCTCCAATGGTCCTCTGCCACCCATGTGACAAATCCACATGCGCCCACCCCTGCTAAGCCCATGGTCAAGGTCCACAGATTGGTGCGTCGAAACCTTAATGCTGGGTAAATGCCTTATAATTTCTGTTTCCTTGCTCGGATGGCTCACACTTTCACACAGCATTGCTCCAATGGTCCTCTGCACCCTGTGACAAATCCACATTCGTCCCGCCCCTGCTAAGCCCATGGTCAAGGTCACAGACTTGGTGCGTTCGAAACCTAACGCTGGGTATAATAATCTGTTTCCTTGCTCGGATCTGCTTCACATTCACACAGCTTTGCTCCAATGGTCTCTGCCACCCTGTGACAAATCCACATTCGTCCCGCCCTGCTAAGCCCATGTCAAGGTCACAGACTTGGTGCTCGAAACCTTGCTGGGAAATGCCTTATAATTTCTGTTTCCTTGCTCGGATCTGCTTCACATTTCACACACGCATTGCTCCAATGGTCCTGTGCCACCCTGTGACAAATCCACATTCGTCCCGCCCCTGCTAAGCCCATGGTCAAGGTCACAGACTTGGTGCGTTCGAAACCTTAACGCTGGGTAAAATGCCTTATAATTTCTGTTTCCTTGCTCGGATCTGCTTCCACATTTCACACACGCATTGCTCAATGGTCCTAGCCACCCTGTGACAAATCCGTACCCGCTAGCTAAGCCCATGGTCAGGTCACAGCTTGGTGCGTTCGAAACCTTAACGTGGGTAAATGCTTATCTGTTTCCTTGCTCGGATCTGTTCCATTTCACACAGCATTGCTCCCCCCAATGGTCCTTGCCACCCTGTGACAAATCCACATTCATCCCGCCCCCTCTAAGCCCATGGTCAAGGTCACAGACTTGGTGCGTTCGAAACCTTAACGCTGGGTAAATGCCTTATAATTTCTGTTTCCTTGCTCGGATCTGCTTCACATTTCACACACGCATTGCTCCTATGGTCCTCTGCCACCCTGTGACAAATCCACATTCGTGCCGCCCCCGCTAAGCCCATGGTCAAGGTCACAGACTTGGTGCATTCAAAACCTTAACGCTGGGTAAATGCCTTATAATTTCTGTTTCCTTGCTCTGATCTGCTTCACATTTCACACACGCATTGCTCCAATGGTCCTCTGCCACCCTGTGACAAATCCACATTCGTTCCGCCCCCGCTAAGTCCAGGGTCACGGTCACAGACGTGGTGCGTTTGAAACCTTAACGCTGGGTAAATGCCTTATAATTTCTGTTTCCTTCCTCGGATCTGCTTCACATTTCACACACGCATTGCTCCAATGGTCCTCTGCCACCCTGTGACAAATCCATATTCGTGCCGCCCCCGCTAAGCCCATGGTCAAGGTCACAGACTTGGTGCGTTCGAAACCTTAACGCTGGGTAAATGCCTTATTATGCCCCCGCCACTAATGGTGAGGGGGGCATATAGTGTTACCGGCGTCCGTACGTACGTACGTCCCGAAACCTTAACGCTGGGTAAATGGCTTATAATTTCTGTTTCCTTGCTCGGATCTGCTTCACATTTCACGCACGCATTGTCCCAATGGTCCTCTACCGCCCTGTGACAAATCCACATTCGTCCCGCCCCCGCTAAGCCCAGGGTCAAGGTCACAGACTTGGTGCTTTCGAAACCTTAACGCTGGGTAAATGGCTTATAATTTCTGTTACCTTGCTCGGATCTGCTTCACATTTCACACACGCATTGCTCCAATGGTCATCTACCGCCCTGTGACAAATCCACATTTGTCCCGCCCCCGCTAAGCCCATGGTCAAGGTCACAGACTTGGTGCGTTCGAAACCTTAACGCTGGGTAAATGCCTTATAATTTCTGTTTCCTTGCTCGGATCTGCTTCACATTTCACACACGCATTGCTCCTATGGTCCTCTGCCACCCTGTGACAAATCCACATTCGTGCCGCCCCCGCTAAGCCATGGTCAAGGTCACAGACTTGGTGCATTCAAAAACCTTACGCTGGGTAAATGCCTTATCTCTGTTTCCTTGCTCTGATCTGCTTCACATTTCACACACGCATTGCTCCAATGGTCCTCTGCCACCCTGTGACAAATCCACATTCGTTCCGCCCCCGCTAAGTCCAGGGTCACGGTCACAGACGTGGTGCGTTTGAAACCTTAACGCTGGGTAAATGCCTTATAATTTCTGTTTCCTTCCTCGGATCTGCTTCACATTTCACACACGCATTGCTCCAATGGTCCTCTGCCACCCTGTGACAAATCCATATTCGTGCCGCCCCCGCTAAGCCCATGGTCAAGGTCACAGACTTGGTGCGTTCGAAACCTTAACGCTGGGTAAATGCCTTATTATGCCCCCGCCACCTAATGGTGAGGGGGGCATATAGTGTTACCGGCGTCCGTACGTACGTACGTACGTACGTACGTCCCGAAACCTTAACGCTGGGTAAATGTTTTAATTTCTGTTTCCTTGCTCGGATCTGCTTCACATTTCACGCACGCATTGCTCAATTGTCCTACCGCCCTGTGACAAATCCACATTCGTCCCGCCCCGCTAAGCCCAGGGTCAAGGTCACAGACTTGGTGCGTTCGAAACCTTAACGCTGGTAAAGGCTTATAAGTTTATGCTTATACTTGTAATTTTATGTTTCCTTGCTCGGATCTGCTTCACATTTCACACACGCATTGCTCCAATCGTCCTCTACCGCCCTGTGACAAATCCTCATTCGTCCCGCCCCCGCTATGCCGAGGGTCAAGGTCACAGACTTGGTGCTTTTGAAACCTTAACGCTGGGTAAATTGCTTATAATTTCTGTTTCCTTGCTCGGATCTGCTTCACATTTCACACACGCATTGCTCCAATGGTCCTCTGCCACCCTGTGACAAATCCACATTCGTGCCGCCCCCGGCAAACCCAGGATCAAGGTCACAGACTTGGTGCGTTCGAAACCTTAACGCTGGGTAAATGCCTTATAATTTCTGTTTCCTTGCTCGGATCTGCTTCACATTTCACACACGCATTGCTCCAATGGCCCTCTGCCACCCTGTGACAAATCCACATTCGTGCCGCCCCCGCTAAGCCCAGGGTCAAGGTCACAGACTTAGTGCGTTTGAAACCTTAAAGCTCGGGTAAATAGCTTATAATGTCTGTTTCCTTGCTCGGATCAGCTTCACATTTCACACACGCATTACTCCAATGGTCCTCTGCCAACCTGTGACAAATCCACATTCAAATATGCCTTCTTTTCTTTGGCTGCCAGCGGGGGCATTCGTGTTCCGACAGGCCACATTTCTAGTATAGGCCAATGTCTGTAAATTATTCGTCTATATCATGTGATCTAAGATAGTCATTATTGTATTCCTCAACTTAGTCGCAATGTTTCAAGCAATGTACAGCTATTTAAATTGTGGTTTATATTCCTGCCGTTGCCTAACCCAAATGTTCTGTCTGTAACGCAAGGCGACTTATACTGTACATGAACATGTACATGTAATACATGGGATTTACTACTAAACCTGTTGACCCGGCCTTATATGACCTTAGCTGTTGATAGGCCGTTAAACCCAAACAAACGAACAAAACCTGCGTTACAGACAGATAATTCGGGTTAACCATTCCCTTGTATATAATTATGTTCGTGTTTAAATTTCATACATTCTTGTGAATCTTGATGGCATGTCAAACCTACGGAAGCATGGAGGGAACATGTGTTTTTGTTATTCAGAACAGAACAAACCTTTATTGGATTAAATACATCTCTGGCCATAACGTGGTGGCATACAGGATGATGCACAAATATGGCGTGACGTACAAGTATGGAGAGCATGGTGATTGCTAAACATATAAGATATATCTGTTCAAGTGATCAATGATAAGTGATGACAAATGCAGTATTCTTGTGGTTAACATAGTTGTAATAACTTTTATTGGTAAGCAGAGCCCAGCTGTACTAAACAAAGTAATAAAGTCTATACTTGCCGGTACCCAGTGGGTGGTGGTGGGGCGAATGTGACGACGTAAATTAACGGTAGGGGTTCCTCCTTATAGGAATCACGATTTGCCTGGTTTGGCCCTCATGTACGTTTTTAGCTCACCTGAGCGAAGCTCATGTGAGCTATTGTTACCGCAATGTGTCCGGCGTCCGTCCGTCCGTCCGTCCGTGAACATTTTCAAACGTCTTCTCCTCGGTAACCATTGGACCTATAGTCACCAAACTTCATGGTCATGGTCCTTAGGTAGGGGGATTACAAAATTGTTAAAATGACGTCGTTACGTATTCCAAGATGGCCGCCGTCTAAAAATAGCACAAATTCTTCAAAAATATTCTTCGCAAGAACCGCCAACTGGATTTCGACGAAACTTGGTAGGAATGATCGATGTACAATGCTCTTTCAAAGTTGTTAAAATGGTGACCCCGGGGTGAAAAATGGGCGTGGCCCGTGGGGTCAAATTTTATTTTTGACCAAATATGGTCATGTCATATATCAAATCGAAGATATCAACGAGGCGATCACTCTGGTGCATTTATTGTCGAAATCGGATTGTTATGTCATCCAAGATGGACGCCGAAAGGTCAAAAGGTCGTTCTTTTATTAGAGAATTCAAAATTCTTCTTCACATGAACCGCTTGGCCCATGGTAGCCAAACTTAAAAGTTATGGTCCATGGGTGAAGCATTTTCAGATTTGTTAAAATGGAGGTCATCACTATTCCAAGATGGCCGCCGTCTAAAAATAGCATAAATTCTTCAAAAAATCTTCTCATGAAACCGCTCGCCGGATTTCAACGAAACTTGGTAGGAATGATCGATGTACAATGCTCTTTCAAAGTTGTTAAAATGGTGACCCCAGGTTGAAAAATGGGCGTGGCCCGTGGGGTCAAATTGGGGTCAAATTTTATTTTTGACTGAATATGGTAATGTCTATATCAAATCGAAGGTATCAAAGAGTCGATCACTCTTGTACATTTTTTTATCGAAATTGGGTGGTCATGTCATCCAAGATGGCCACCGAAAGGTCAAAAGGTATTTCTTTTATTAGAGATTTCCAAATTCTTCTTCACACGAACCGCTTGGCCCATGGTGGCCAATCTTCACAGTTATGGTCCATGGGTGAACCCTTTTCAGACTTGTTAAAACGGAGGTCGTCGCTAATCCAAGATGGCCGACGTCTAAAAATAGCACATTCTTAAAAAATCTTCTTCTCATGAACCGCCAGACGGATTTCAACGAAACTTGTTAGGAATGATCGATGAAGAATCCTCTTTCAAAGGTGTTAAAATGGCGACCCTGGGGTTAAAAATGGGCGTGGCCCGTGGGGTCAAATTTTATTTTTGACCGAATATGCTCATGTCGTATATTAAATTGAAGGTATCGAGGAGGTGATTGCTCTGATGCTATATTTGTCGGAATCGGATGATTATGTCATCCATGATGGCCGCCAAAAGGTCCATTTATTCGAGATTTTGAACGACTTTTTCTCGGGAACCACATGGCCGATGCTGGCCAAACTTGATAGTAAGTTAAGATCCTTGGTTGAAGCATTTTCAGATTTGGTAAAATGAGTCATTGCTTAATCCAAGATGACCGTCATCTAAAAATAGCACAATCTTTTTAAAACACATGAACTCAATGTCGCATTCTCCTCTGGTGTTCATGGAGTCAGGTGAGCGAATTAGGGCCATCATGGCCCTCTTGTTATCTTTGGCTCTTTTGTTACCTGGGAGTTGAATTGGGTTATTGCCCATTATAAAAGTAGTAGAGTATTACTGATCCTACTGCTTTTGGGTGGGGCCAAGTGATTCTGGTGTGGCGAGGACCTGGCATCAGATCAGGATTATTCTGATTTCAGGGCTGAATATATAGTTTTGTTATTGTAAAATGTAAATATTCGTATAATTTAGGCGTGTTTTTCTTTTATTTATGCCGTGGCCAGAAGATAATTTCGGCGTGTTTTTCTTTTATTTATGTCGTGGTCACGAGATAAATAAAAAAAACACACCTGATTTATGTCGTGGCCACGAGATATTTATCCGTGTCCCCCCCCAGCTTCCGTACAAACCTACTGGTTTGGTGTTTTCTGCCATGTTGAAGGCTCTCTCTATATATGTATATACTCCATGTGATTGTTCTCTATACATGTGATTTGAAGGCTCTGTTTTGTTCAAATATAGTATATCTGTGCAACTATAAATCATATTAACTTGAACCTTGCTATGCTTGTTTATCATCCTCCATACTTTTGTATGGTGTCCAGCACATGCTGCCCGCATGTCCATGGTGAAAGAAGCGGAAGGTTGATTAGCCTAATTAGACCGGCACACTATGTATACTGTACTAATCTGTAGCGCATTTCTCAAATCTATTCCAGCTAAGTGCACTTTGAGGGAGTAATTACTTATTATTAGTGTATTTAATACATGATCACAGCTATTTTGATTAAAACTAGTTTATTTCATTACATAATGAAAATGATCCCTATCAAATTGCAATTACCTAGATTAGAGATTGTGGTGAAATCCGCTACAGTATGTTCACGAGAGACAAAAGGAATGGACCCACATCACAATAGTGACCAGTGTAGGCCCTAAACAAAGCACAGTAGCAGTGACTTCCGATACAGACAAATGTTTAGACATTGTGTTCACAACCAGTCAATCAATCACCCAGCCAGTCAATCGATCAATACACCAATCAATCACCCAGCCAATAAACCAATCAGTCAGTCATATGACCAGTGTAGATCCTGATCATGCAGGTGGGTGGTTGGTCGGGCGAACGCGATGGTGTAAATTAACGATGGGGGTTCCTCCTTTATATAGGAATCACAATTTGCCTGGTTTGGCCCTCGGGTACGTTTTTATATTTGGCTCTTTTTGTTACCTGGGAGTTGAATTGGGTTATTGCCCATTATAAAGGTAGTAAGCTTATTACTGATCCTACACGGCTTTTGGGACGGGGCCAAGTGATTCTGGTGTGGTGTAGGACCTAGCATCAGATCAGGATTATTCTGATATCAGGGCTGAATATATAGTTTTTGTCGAGCCGGCTTATGGAAAGCGAGACAGTGATCAAAATGACGTCCGTCGTCCAAAATCTGCGTTAAAGTTTTTTAAAAATACCATCAAATGCCTCGGCGGGCTCGACATTGCGGGCCGCGGCCATCTGGTGTTATTGTAAATATTCATTTCTGATTTTGGGATTTTTCTCCCATTTGTACATGTACATGTACTTACTTGTACAGTCAATATATGAGATATAGTACTAAACCCATTGACCCGGCCTTAAATGACCGTAGCTGTTGATAGGCCGTTAAACACCAACAAACAAACAAAACAAACTTATCGCATCGCCGATATGCATTTGGAAAATCAGTCATATTTTCCGTAGATGACGTCGAAAATTTGACAAAAAAATATAGCCCATGGAGACTTCAACCCGCACTCTGATTTTAGTCATTTTTATGCCCCACCACGATAGTGGAGGGGGCATTTAGTGTTACCCTTGTCCCGTCCGTCCGTCCGTCCGTCACGAAACTTTAACGCTCGGGTAAATGTCTCGTAATTTCTTCATCCTTCAACCGATCTGCTTCATATTTCATATACACATTGCTCTAATGGTCCTCTACCGCCTTGTGCCAAATCCACGTTCGTCCTGCCCCCGCCAAGCACAGGGTGAAGGTCACATACTTAGTGCTTCCAAAACTTTAACGCTCAGGTAAAATATCTTATAATTTCTATTCCCTTTCACGGATCAGCTTCATACTTCACATACGCATTGCTCTAATGGTCCTCTACTGTCCTGTGCCAAATCCACGTTCGTCCTACCCCCGCCAAGCCCAGGGTCAAGGTCACATACTTAGTGCTTCAAAAACTTTAACTCTCGGGTAAATGTCTCATAATTTCTTCATCCTTCGACCGATCTGCTTCATATTTCATATACACATTGCTCTAATGGTCCTCTACCGCCCTGTGCCAAATCCACGTTCGGCCGGCCCCTGCCAAGCCCAGGGTCAAGGTCACATACTTGGTGCTTCCAAAAGTTTAACACTCGGGTAAATATCTTATAATTTCTGTTCCCTTTCACGAATCGGCTTCATATTTCACATACGCATTGCTCTAATGGTCCTCTACCGCCCTGTGCCAAATCCACGTTCGTCCTGCCCCCGCCAAGCCCAGGGTCAACGTCACATACTTGGTGCTTCAAAAACTTTAACCCCAAGTAAAAAAAATTTGACTTGGAATTTGGCCTCATTTATTATCAGAGCGATATGTGGGGCATCCGTGTTCTATGAACAGATTTTCTAGTTGATTCACTCAAATCAGTCGTACGTTCTAGGGAAGTATAGGGATGGATTGTGGCCTAGGAGTTAGAACACCTGACTTCCAATCCGTAGGTTGTGGGTTCAAACCTCGCCTTAGACATAGTATTTATTTCCATCCCACTGGTCTCGGATACGACTTTAAACTGTGGTCCCTTCTCAATACGACCCTAGCTGTTGGTGGGACGTTAAACCCATTCGATTAGACGTTAGTGAATTTTCCATTCACTCCCAATCGGTCATTCGTTCAAGGGAAGTAAACCAATTTTTATGCGACCGTTTATAAAAAACGGTACGTATTATGTTTTACCGCGGGGCGGGCGGGCGGGCGGCTGACAGAAAAAGTGCATAGATTGTGTACACAACGCCTCCGAAACCGTTCAGTCGATCGATCTGAAACTATACACACGTCTTCTACACATATTGCAGATGTGCACCTTCGTGTTTTTATGCCGAAAACATATTTTTTATTTTTTAACAAAAATATCGACTTTTTAACTTCGCCATTTGTTCTACATTTGTCTATACAATTATATATACGGTACATAGTTTGTGTACACAACTCCTCTGAAACCGTTCAGTCGATCGATCTGAAACTATACACACGTCTTCTACACGTATTGAGGATACATATTGAGGTGTGCACCTTGGTGTTTTTATGGCGAAAAAAATATTTTTTAACAAAAATATCACCTTTTTAACTTAGCCATTTATTCTACATTTTGGTATACAATTCTATATAGGGTACAGGGTTTGTGTACACAACTCCTCTGAACCGTTCAGTCGATCGATCTGAAACTATACACACGTCTTCGAGATGAATACATAACAAAAAATATCACATTTTTAACTTAGCCATGTTTTCTACATTGTTGTATACAATTCTATATACGGTACAGAGTTTGTGTACACAACTCCTCTGAAACCGTTCAGTCAATTGATTTGAAACGATACACACGTCTTCTACATATATTGAAGATGTGTACGTTGGGTTTTTATGCCGAAAACATATTTTTATATTAGCTCTACCTAAATTAGTATACCTGTTTAGCACAACGAGAGGAAGAAATAATTATATAGTTTCAAATTCTCATTAATGTTTCTTGCCTTGGTGACAGCTTCACACATTTCTGCATTTTCGCTGTCTGGCCCATCTTCGACGGGCGTATTTTCTGACTTGCGGCACTCTTGTTACCTGTGCTTTAGCTACAAAAATGTGTATGAGATACCTACTAATGTTGTCTCTTAAATGCAGCAGTATGCAGAAAATGCCATCTATATTAAAAACAAAAATAATCCGTGGTTTGGGGGGGGGGGTTGGGGGGGGGGGGTTGGGGCATGCCCCCGGACCCCGGCCCCTCTAGTACTCCCTCGCTTCACTCGGGTCGACTGCCCCCTCCCAATATTAATTTTCTTCCGACGACTCTGGGAAATGGCATCGACGTTTGACACTGAATTCAGAGCTTATGCGGAATTGAATTGAATTTCGCATGAACTCCGACTTTTGTGTCGGGGG